>SNQJ01S0245143.1:0-13215 GCA_010110895.2 Picea sitchensis
ATCATTTGACCAATCCGAAAAAGGGGATTTGGTCCTATTACAATAGCCGACATGATCAATCCACAATGGGGATTGATCCAATGAATAATATATCAAATAATAATAAGAATACTCTTTGCAGTTACATTATTTCAACAGTGGGAAGCCAGGTCCCGAGAGGGCCCGCCTTACTTCACAGGTCACTTATAGGATTTTTCCTCCCAATGAACTCACAATCTTAAGAGATTGCCCTATTAAACTAGCAAGGTTCAATTACTTGATAAACTTGAAATAGATAGATCACACACCCTGCTTTGTAAATAAAGAACACTTGAAAATGTAAAGAGATGAATTTGCAACAATTAAATGTATGTACCCTGTTTTGTAGTTGAGAAAGATTAACAAGATACTGCTTGAAAATTAAATGTTGTTGCAAAATTGATTGAAGAAAGAAAATACTTGAAACACATCTAACTAAGTATGCATGAAAAATTGATAATTGGTTAACATGCATAAAAATTAGAGTGTTGTAGTGTGTTTGATATGTTTGACTTGTGTATTTGATTATTAGATTTTAAGCATGCACAACTCAAAAAAAAAGACAAAATCAAACCCACAACACAAATTCCCCTAACGGGGATGAAGAAACTGGGTGCATAGGGCCTGCTTTTATTGCACTATTACAATGGAGAACCAATGTTCTCTTTGAGCTTTTAGCTCTTTTGGAGGAGGGATCCTTATAATTAGATCGTTTAGAAGAGTACAAGAAGAAAAGACAGAAAAATGAAACTTTGTTTTGACGAAGTCACAACCCCTTCAGGGTCCCCGAAAGCCTAGAGTTTGCCCAAAACAGGCAAAATATCCTCTTGAACCTGTATTTTCTGCAAGAAAACAGTAAGTAAATCAAGTTAGAATATGATAAGAAAGGGTTTTAAACAATAAAAAAAATTATCAAATTTTCTGAAAAAAATTCTAAGGCAAACTGCAAATTTTTAGGGCCTTTTGCTACTTAAAACAAACCTAACTTAGCCTCTTTTTAGTGACTTATGTCTGCTGTTTTAAGACAACAAACATAAAACCTCCAAAGATCTTGATAAACAACTTAAAACCAAACAAAAACTTTGATCTAAGTTCTAAGTGAAAAGACCAAAGAAATTGCTTCAAACTTGCCTAGACCTATCCTTTGAAATTGACAAAATTGCAATTAGATCTAGAAAACAAATGCATGCATATTTTAGATGTTTAAAATGAACTTTAACACTATTCTAAGTAGCATGCAACCAAGAAAGAAAAGAAAGAGAAAGAGTTTTATCGAGATTGTGAGTTTCCGCTTGAGCTTGGAAAATTTGAGCTATGGGGTTCTCCTTGATGTGAAGAAGAGGGTGAATGCCTTCCTTAAGAACTTCTTGGAAAGAAAAGAGGAAGCAACCAAACTCCTTTGCCTCTCCAAGAGAATGATATTACATGCAACATTGATACCTGCAAGTTCCTGTACTTGGTGTTTCTCTACACAAAAGGCTTCAAGAGCACATTAGTTTAAGAAAAAACACACATGCAATGAAAAGTTTGAGTATAGATCAACAAGTAAGTTAGATAATAAACAAATTAAATAACTTACTCCATCTATATGATTATCCAAATAGAAAAGACACTATGCATAAAATCAGTATAACATCACCTCATGTATCCAACATTCATCCACACATTTGAGTCCACACACCAAAGATAGCTCCAAAGTCTTTATTATTCCAAAAGATGTTACAACATTACAATGCTTGCTTGCCTAAGATTCAACTGACAAATGGGAGAGGTTTACCTCTCTTAAATAGATTGAGGTATGACAATTCCAAAGCATGCATGCGCTTAGGGTTAGGTTTAGGGTTTTGGTAAAGAGTGGGAGATGAGGGAGTTGCGCATGAGTAGAAGAGTAGATACGTGGGAGTGAATAGGGAGTAGAGTGGAGAGGTGTGGTGATGCAGGAGAATCTCTCCACGTCAGCCAGCCAGCAGCCAGCCACGCCAGCGAATTCAAATCGCGCATTGAAGAGAGGCACAACCTCATTTAATTCTGAGTATAATGTAATTAAATGGTTTAGGCTGGTGAGCCATGGAAGCCGTGCCTTTGTGCAGGCTGTAGATAAGATCGACTTTAATGCTAGATCGGCTGAGATCTAGATCCAGATGCTGGACTAGACAACCCATTTATTGTAATTGATTAAGGTAGGTAGACCTGGAGGGAAGCGCTCGATGAGCCCCTCAGGTAAAAGAGATTTTGAGATCTCATTTTGGGGTAAGTTAGATGGTAGGAGAAGAGCCAGAGAGAGCCCAGGAACACCCTTGTAAAGATACAGGCATTTTTGCCATTTTTAATACAAACAACAGTTTTTCCTGCATGAGTTCTGTATTGTAGGGATGTCTGTGAGTGTTCCTTTTATTCTGTAAATGTATGCTGTGGTTGTATGTTTGCAGAGAGTTGTGGTTGATTTCAGGGTTGAAAGTCTTTGAGGATTCACACCAGGAGGGTGTGACAGAACGTTGAGGGTTCTGAGAGCCGTGCTCAGAGGATGCACTTCTGAACACTGCGGGTTCAGACAAAGACGTGCTGAGGCACAGGACTGAAGTCATCAACTCAGGAGAAAGACCTTTGAGGTTGTTGAACACCTCAGGAGGCAAGGCTGTGTGGATGAAACACAGTTGCAAACAGAACTTTGTTGTAAGTTCTGTAGATCTCTGCCAGGTGGGCATTGAGCATTTGCACGAGGTGCAGTTGGAGGAACTCTGCTGTGAGTTCAGAAGATAGAATCTCTGAGGAGTTCTGTAAAGCTCTGCCAAGTGGGCATTGAGCGTGTGTACGGGAGTGCACAAAGGGAGAACTCTGCTGAGAGTTTGAAGACAGAAGACAGAATCTCTGAGGATTCTGAGAGCTCTGCCAAGTGGGCATTGAGCAGGTGCATAGGTGCACAGGAAGACAGAACTGTTGAACGTTCTGTGGGAGGAAGACACTCTACCAGGAGGGCATTGAGACTTTGTGCATTTAGGCACAGAAGTGAAGAGAACTCTCTTGAGTTCTTCCATTTGAAGGAAGAGTCCACTGAAGGATCTTCACTGGGTTGCTGAATACCCAGAAGGCTCAGCAAGAGGTGCTTGAGCAGAGAGCCAGGAAGGAAATTCATTCTCCATCTGAGGGAGAAGAAAGGCAAAATCCCCAAAGGGGTATGAGTGGTTACGGAAGCTTAGAAGAGATAGCACGCTGTGTGCATGAGAAGACTCTGCAAGAGTGCAGACGTCGAAATCCTTAAGGATTCGAGAAGAACAAGTTCAGAAGAAATAGCGTCGTGGAGAACGCACAGCGAGGCTCGAAGTCGAGGAGCTCGCAGAGAGGAACAACAAAGGTCGAGGCCTTCAAGATTTGAATTTCTTCCAAGCATAGGAAGAAAGCGCACAGGAAGCTCAGGAGGAGCAGCGTCAGTCGTCGGATCGGCAGGAGAACAGATCTGGACCGTTGATTTTAAGCGTCCAGGAGAAGCTCAGGAGGAGCCTACAGAAGGGGGAGACCGACAGCCGTCGGATCTCACTCAGAAATCCCGTAAGCCATTGGATCGAGAGGAGTTGCGCATAGTTTAACCTCTGGAGGAGGAGCGCACGAGGAGGATTTATCTGAGCTGTCAGATCTTGGATCAGATCGTCAACAACCGTCGGATCTGCAGGAGTCACGCGGGAGTTAGCCCTGTGAGCAGGAGGAGAGAAGTCCCGACAGGCATCGGGATATCGGCCATCGGAAAATCGGCATTTCTGAGGTCGTAAGAAGTGGGACAGTAGCAGCTGCGAAATCCCGACAGAATCGGGACCGTCCAAGGTAGAAGGGACACGTGGCGGAGATCGAGCGCCCGTCGGCACTGAGGCGCATTGGTAAATCGGCGTTCCCGTGGACAAGACATCGGGGAAATCCCAGGAGAAAACCCCGACATAAATCTGAGCCGTCCGTTTACATGGGACAGGTGTCAAAGATCCGAAAGGAGTCGAAAAATTGAGAAATTGGAGTTCCTAGGGTCGAAGGAAACAGGACATCGAAAGTCTCGAAATCCTGACATAATCGGGACCGTCGATTTGGAAGGACGCGTGGCATGAGATCGGTGCCATCGGCGAAAGTTCCGACAGGAGGTCGTTCATCGACTAATCAGGAATCGGGATATCAGAGATCCCGGGAGCAAAGGATTCGTGCATGACGGAATCACGATCCACGATTTCCCGACAAGATCTGAACCGTTCATTTGGAAGGACGCGTGGAAACCATCAGCGCCATCGGGAAAGTCCCGACAGGGAAGCGTCCATCGGAGGTTGAAGTCATCGGGATATCGGAGATCCCGTAGACAAGGGGTTCATGCACTTTGAAATCGCGATACGCGATACCCCGATCAGTGGGGGCACTTTGAAATCGCGATTCGCGAAACCCCGATCAGTGGGGGCCAGCTGTCAGACAGCAGAGAAGGAGGACAACGGTGTAGTGGAAGACAGTTGTCAGCCTGACGGAGAATCGGGACTTGGATGATCAGGAATCCCGTAAGCATATGCACTTTGGCATCGCAAACCCCGAAACCCCGACAAGGTAAGGTTGTGGTCGCGGAGTGAAGGTCACATTGACCAGAGCTTAGCTTGGTGGGCTAATGCGCTAGGGGCATATCGAGAATCGGGGAATCGCGAGTCTTGGGGACGTTTGCAAATTGACATCGCAAACCCCGAAATCCCGATGAAATTCGTAGCTCCGGTCATATAAGGGAAGGTCACGTGGGACCAAGCTCGCAGCGAAGGGGCTAACGGAGAAAAGAACCCATCGGGAAAGTTAAGCACAAAACCCTGATAGGAAGGTATAAGGCGGTGGTCTTGTGAGCACGGTCATGTGGACCAAGGCGTAGCCAAAAGGGGTCATCGGAGATCGGGAGTTGGAGAGTACAGTGACTCTCGACAGCGGGAATTCCGAAACCCCGAAACCCCGATATTAAGTCGGGGATAACCACGGTCAAGTGCTGAAGGCCGTGAGGGTGAGCGAAAGGACCTGTGGATCGGGTTTTGCAGCAGTGATTCCCGAGGGAAACCAAAGAGCTAATTCGGCTCATGAAGGAGTGGAATCGAACGATCCTGTGAGCAGGAGGTCAGGTGAAGAGACCCTGCAGGGTGATAGGGTAGACCTCTTTGCGTCAAGTGGTATCAGAGCTTGAATTCTTGTCTGTATATTTCAGGCAGGAAGAGGCAGAGGAGGAAAGCACTCTGATACACATCAAGTGGTATCAGAGCTTGAATTCTTGTCTGTATATTTTAGGCAGGAAGAGGCAAAGGAGGAAAGCACTCTGATACACATCAAGTGGTATCAGAGCGGGAATCTGTTTGTATATTACAGACAGAGGAGAAGGAAGAAGACAGAGCGCTGGAGGACTCTGTGTTGACTGTTTGCAGGAGGACAACAGTCGAGAATGCAGTCATTGGGACTGTAGGATGAAGCTGAGCACTCTGGATTGCAGGAGTGATAGCAGCAGGTTTTCCAGAGAGGCAGACAAGGACATCGCTATGGTTACTGAAGGCCATAGGTCTATTGAACGGAAGAAGCCAGAGCTAATGAGCCCAGCTGAAAGATTGAAAGAACTTGCTGATATCAGGGCAAAAATGGAGGAGCTGGAACTGCGGATGCGGCAGAATAAAAAGCCGAGATGGGTATATGAGTGGCCCATGAAGAAGCCAAAGATGAAGTGGCCAGTCAGAGAGTTGATGGTCATGAGACAGCACAGGTTGTTGAGAAAGTGGTTGAGGTATGCTGAAAACCTCAAGGCCACAGAAGAAAAGATGATTTGTCACTGTGAGCCAGAGACTGGGAGAGGTCTCGACGATGAAGAATTTGAATGGGGATCAACTGAGGATCTCAAGCACTGCCAGGAGGGCAGAGAAGTATAAATTCCAGTTTTCCATGAGGGCAACGAGTTGAGATCAGCTGAAGATCTCACGGACTGTCAGGAGGACAGCGAAGGAATTTCGCATTGCCAGCTGGGCAATGAAAGGAGATCGCTGCGGGATCTCAAAGACTACCAAGAGGGCAGCAGAAGCATCGAAGACTGCCAGGAGGGCAAAGATGAACCTTTGAGGCCATTTGAAGGTCTCATGGAGAGTCCAATTCAGCAAGGAGTGCTGATGAAGATGGGATCGGTAGATCTCATAGTCTGTCAGGAGGGCAGCGGAAGCATCCCATATTGCCAGGTGGGCAGGGATGAGCAGATGAATTTGGATCAGCCAGAGGAGCTGACAGAGAAGATGAGACTGTCTGATGGTCTCATAAATTCAGAGATGGAAAGGGATCAACAGGTGCAGCTGACAGAAGGGGTGAAAGATCAGAATGATATCCTGATGATTGGGGGAATTGGAGTATTCCTACCATGTGCCCAGGAGGAGGCAGAAATTTGTGTTGCAGACGGTGCAACAGCAGAACAGTCACAGCTGATGATGACTGTCAGGAAAGAGGAGAAATTGGAGCAGACTTTGGGAGATGCCCAAACAGAAGAAGAGAAGAATGAGCATTCTGAGGAGCGGCTCAATGATTTCAGCCAGCGAGCTGAGAACGCTGTAGCATTAGAGATGACAGCAGAAGAAGAAGCAGAAGACGAGGAAGAGGATGACGAGCATTCTGAGGAATGGCTCAGCATTTTCAACCATGCAGCTGAAAAGACTGCAACAGAGAAGGTTGCAGAAGCAGAGGAAGAAGAAGCAGACAACATTGGCTTTGTTGATATGTGGGAGCAGATTCAAGCCCTGGAGGAAAGGGTGAAAGTGCAGAGTGTGCACACCCAACAGGTGAAGTTGGAAGATAAAGAAGAAGGCATGGGAGATCATGGTGATCTTCTCATGTGAAGAAAATTTTTGCAGCTGAGGAGACTGCAAGAACGGGGCCAGCCATGGGAGCATCTAGACGAAGTGATCGAGGAGATCATGGAGCTGATGTTGATATCAGCAGAGACTGCCAGCGAGGAGAGGCTGAGCAGAAGAGAAGAAGCAGCAGCAGTGCAGAAGCAGCAGCAGCAGCATAATGGAGCAGATGGAAAGCTCCAAAGACTGATTTGGGATCCAGGAGGATTTCCAACCGCTTAGAGGGGAAGCGCATGAGCAGGAGCTCATGATTTTGCAGCTGAGGAGTTTGATGCAGGAGCATCTCTACACGTCATCCAGCCAGCAGCCAGCCACGCCAGCGAATTCAAATCGCGCATTGAAGAGAGGCGCAGCCTCATTTAATTCTGAATAGAATGTAATTAAATGGTTTAGGCTGGTGAGCCATGGAAGCCGTGCCTTTGTGCAGGCTGTAGATAAGATCGGTTTTAATGCTAGATCGGCTGAGATCTAGATCCAGATGCTGGACTAGACAACCCATTTATTGTAATTGATTAAGGTAGGTAGACCTGGAGGGAAGCGCTCGATGAACCCCTCAGGTAAAAGAGATATTGAGATCTCATTTTGGGGTAAGTTAGATGGTAGGAGAAGAGCCAGAGAGAGCTCAGGAACACCATTGTAAAGATACAGGCATTTTCGCCATTTTTAATACAAACAACAGTTTTTCCTGCATGAGTTTTGTATTGTAGGGATGTCTGTGAGTGTTCCTTTTATTCTGTAAATGTATGCTGTGGTTGTATGTTTGCAGAGAGTTGTGGTTGATTTCAGGGTTGAAGGTCTTTGAGGATTCACACCAGGAGGGTGTGACAGAATGCTGAGGGTTCTGAGAGTCGTGCTCAGAGGATGCACTTCTGAACACTGCGGGTTCAGACAAAGATGTGCTAAGGCACAGGACTGAAGTCATCAACTTAGGAGAAAGACCTTTGAGGTTGCTGAACACCTCAGGAGGCAAGGCTGTGTGGCCGAAACACAGTTGCAGACAGAACTTTGCTGTAAGTTCTGTAGAGCTCTGGCAGGTGGGCATTGAGCATATGCACGAGGTGCAGTTGGAGGAACTCTGTTGTGAGTTCAGAAGACAGAATCTTTGAGGAGTTCTGTAGAGATCTGCCAAGTGGGCATTGAACGTGTGTACAGGAGTGCACAAAGGGAGAACTCTGCTGAGAGTTTGAAGACAGAAGACAAAATCTCTGAGGATTCTGAGAGCTCTGCCAGGTGGGCATTGAGCAGGTGCATAGGTGCACAGGAAGACAGAACTGTTGAACGCTCTGTGGGAGGAAGACACTCTGCCAGGAGGGCATGGAGACTTTGTGCATTTAGGCACAGAAGTGAAGAGAAATCTCTTGAGTTCTGCCATTTGAAGGAAGAGACCACTGAAGGATCTTCACTGGGTTGCTGAATACCCAGAAGGCTCAGCAAGAGATGCTTGAGCAAAGAGCCAGGAAGGCAATTCATTCTCCATCTGAGGGAGAAGAAAGGCAAAATCCCCAAAGGGGTCTGAGTGGTTACGGAAGCTTAGAAGAGATAGCACGCTGTGTGCATGAGAAGACTCTGCAAGAGCGCAGACGTCGAAATCCTTAAGGATTCGAGAAGAACAAGTTCAGAATAAATAGCGTCGTGGAGAACGCACAGCGAGGCTCGAAGTCGAGGAGCTCGCAGAGAGGAACAACAAAGGTCNTCGGATCGGCAGGAGAACAGATCTGGATCGTTGATTTTAAGCGTCCAGGAGAAGCTCAGGAGGAGCCTACAGAAGGGGGAGACCGACGGCCGTCGGATCTCACTCAGAAATCCCGTAAGCCATTGGATTGAGAGGAGTTGTGCACAGTTTAACCTCTGGAGGAGGAGCGCACAAGGAGGATTTATCTGAGCCGTTAGATCTTGGATCAGATCGCCGACAGCCGTCGGATCTGCAAGAGTCACGTGGGAGTTAGCCCCATGAGCAGGAGGAGAGAAGTCCCGACAGGCATCGGGATATCGGCCATCGGAAAATCGACATTCATGAGGTCGTAAGAAGTGGGACAGCAGCAGCCGCGAAAGCCCGACAGAATCGGGACCGTCCAAGGTAGAAGGGACACGTGGCGGAGATCGAGCGTCCGTCGGCACTGAGGCGCATCGGGAAATCGGCGTTCCTGTGGACAAGACATCGGGGAAATCCCAGGAGAAAACCCCGACATAAATCTGAGCCGTCCGTTTACATGGGACAGGTGTCAAAGAGCCGAAAGGAGTCGAAAAATCGGGAAATTGGAGTTCCCAGGGTCGAAGGAAACGGGACATCGAAAGTCTCGAAATCCCGACATAATCGGGACCGTCCATTTGGAAGGATGCGTGGCATGAGATCGGTGCCATCGGCGAAAGTCCCGACAAGAGGTCGTTCATCGGCTAATCGGGAATCGGGATATCGGAGATCCTGGGAGCAAAGGATTCGTGCATGACGGAATCGCGATCCGCGATTTCCCGACAAGATCTGAACCATTCATTTGGAAGGACGCGTGGCAACCATCAGCGCCATCGGGAAAGTCCCGACAGGGAAGCGTCCATCGAAGGTTGAAGTCATCGGGATATCGGAGATCCCGTAGACAAGTGGTTCGTGCACTTTGAAATCGCGATACGTGATACCCCGATCAGTGGGGGCACTTTGAAATCGCGATTCGCGAAACCCCGATTAGTGGGGGCCAGCTGTCAGACAACAGAGAAGGAGGACAGCGGCGTAGTGGAAGACAGTTGTCATCCTGACGGAGAATCGGGACTTGGACGATCAGGAATCCCATAAGTGTATGCACTTTGGCATCGCAAACCCCGAAACCCCGACGGGGTAAGGTTGTGGTCGCGGAGTGAAGGTCACATTGACCAGAGCTTAGCCTGGTGGGCTAATGTGCTAGGGGCATATCTGGAATCGGGGAATCGTGAGTCTTGGGGACGTTTGCAAATTGACATCGCAAACCCCGAAACCTCGATGAAATTCGTAGCTCCGGTCATATAAGGGAAGGTCACGTGGGACCAAGCTCGTAGCGAAGGGGCTAATGAAGAAAAGAACCCATCGAAAAAGTTAAGCACAAAACCCCGATAGGAAGGTATAAGTCGGTGGTCTTGTGAGCACGGTCATGTGGACCAAGGCGCAGCCAAAAGGGGTCATCGGAGATCGGGAGTTGGAGAGTACAGTGACTCTCGACAGCGGGAATTCCGAAACCCTGAAACCCCAATATTAAGTCGGGGATAACCATGGTCAAGTGCTGAAGGCTGTGAGGGTGAGTGAAAGGACCTGTGGATCGGGTTTTGCAGCAGTGATTCCTGAGGGAATCCAAAGGGCTAATTCGGCTCATGAAGGAGTGGAATCGAACGATCCTGTGAGCAGGAGGTTAGGTGAAGAGACCATGCGGGGTGATAGGGTAGACCTCTTTGCGTCATGTGGGGATACGTAGAGTGGAAGGGGAGTGGAGGATGAGTTATGTGAGGAAGAGTGGGAGTGAGTGCGAGTGAGAGGGGTAGATTGGGAATTGCATGGGGCCTTGGGAAATGCGCCAAGCTTTAGGGATGCGCCACATAGGAAATGGGGTCGAGTTCCCTCATTGGGATCTCCCCCTAACTCAAAGCTATCTCCAATCAAGTTGACCCTACCTCAGATGAACTTGCCCAAGCCTCCAGTCAACAGGAGACATGGAAAAAACATGTTCCAGACATGTTCCCCAGTTCTCCTAAAATTTAGGAGATTAATTTAATTACCCCTTTTCCGTATTTTTCGAGTAATTTTGTTTTTTAGTGATAATAATCACTTTTTTACCTCGAAATATGGGAAATAGGGGTTTACATGATACTATGGACTAGAATACGACTGTAAATATGGCATCTAACGATGTTTGATGCCATATTTTTTACATTTATTAACTTAGATTTAATAAATTCCATTTTTGCGGGAATTTAATTAATTCACTGAAAACTTAAAAAAAAAACCTATCAAACCTAGCCGCAATTTCCAAATGACTCAATCAGTATGTCCTAATATGATCTTATATACATTTAGACACTAGACATTGGATTTTCCATGCCAAGACCTTATCGCCAGTACATACTTCGTCTCTGGAGCTAGTCTTTTGAGTGAAAAAACTTAGAAATTATTTTTTCTTCTCACTAAGGCAAGAAGAAAACATAATTAACAAGTAGAAGAAAACACTCCAAAGTATGTGCTCACTCTGGGTCTTAGGTGGCCAATAGCCTTTTACAATCTCTCATACTTAGGACATTTATTACAATGGAGGAAATGCGTAAAAAAAAGGGTCTGTCATAAGACCTGGCTGAACTCTGAACTCTGCAAATATGAGCATTGATTTCTCATTCTCTGGCGGCTCTTTAGAAAATCCAGCTTGTGCAAACTGGTGGATAACATTGGCTCCATATGGGGACGTGTGGTTGATCTATAAATCTGTAGGATACCATGCGAGAATCCAGAATTATGCTTCATGCATCATGGATGCATGTCAGCGATCATTTCCATATAAAAACAAACATTATACACAATTTGCAAATGATAAAGTACTAATATATATAATACAACAAAGCATATATACATGTGCATAAAATACAACAAAGGTGTTAGTATACATGTGCATATAATACAAAAAAAATGATGTATGTAAAAGAAAAAGCATAAAGTACAAAGATAAGGGTTAGAGAGTATGATACAGTAGATGCCCCCATGGGCATCAGATGACCTCTGTGAAGAACAACTTGAGAAGTTGGCCGCTGACTGGTAGGGCCAAATTATCACCATCCAACCTATTTAGATAGAATGAATTTCTGCTAGCTGAACCCTATATGATATATGGACCTATCCATAAGCTGTCAAACTTCCCATGGTTGCCTGGCTTTTCCCTTCTCTTATCCCAAAGAAGGACTGTGTCCCCATTCTGAAAGACTCTTTGTCGTGAAGAATTATCAAAAGTCCTCTTTACCTTGTCCTGATTCTTTATGCTCTGATCCAAAGATTTCCGTTTGATTTCATCTAATTCTATCAACTGATCAATCATGTTCTGCTGGAAATATTCATCTAGACCATACTTTTGAACAAACTGATACACTAGAATCTTAAGGTGAACTGGCAAGGTAGCATCAAGACCGTAGACAAGCTCGATGGGGTTTTTACTAGTGGAACTCTTTTTGGTTATTCTGTCCGCCCATAATGCAAACTTTATTTTGTCGTCCCATGACCTCTTATTATCCCCTACCGCTTTCTTAAGAATATTCATTAAGTTTTTGTTGTTGGATTCAACAAGACCATTACCTTGGGGATAATAGTTTGAAGAGTGGGACAACACAATGCCATACTTAAAACAGAAACAAGATAAATCTGTAGAACTGAAGGCCTTGGCATTATCAGTGGTAATCTTGGCGGGCACACCGAACCGAGTGATTATCCTATCTTAAAGGAAATCCATGACTACTTTGTCGGTTGCATGCTTAGTGGGTATTTCTTCTACCCACTTAGTGAAATAGTCAGTGGCTGTAATTATCCAAGTAAAACCATTACTTGAATTGTCTTTGAACTGACCTATAAAATCAAGCCCCCACTGCTGAAAAGGAGCTTCGACAACCTCAGGCTGAAGAGGCAAGGCTGCAAGCTTTTGCTTCCTTGAAAATAGCTGACACTGCTGACAACCCCTGACAATTTTTTGTACATCTGAGAAAATGGTTGGCCAATAATAACCTTCTCCGAGGATTTTGTGGGCGGTAGTTTTGGCCGCAAAGTGTCCACAAAATCATGAATGGAAGTCAACCAAAATTTTCTTAGACTCTAGCTCATCAATACATCTGAGTATCACTCCATTGAGGTTCTTCCACCCCAAGCCGTCTTGAATGATACAATATTTTGCTACATTCAACCTTAAATCCCTCCTCTTGTGACTGTTTCCTAATACACACTTGCAAACGTGAGCTAAGTCCTGCTCACTTAGTGTGTCCTTGGAGGCACAATGACTAGGTTCACAGTCCACACTGTCACCTTGACTGGAAACTCTTCCTTCTAGGCTTACTGCTAGGGAATCCTAGGGGGGTAGACCCTAGTTACTAGATGTGATTTAACGTTTAAGTTCTAAGAGTTGGTTTTAATTTGTTAAAGGTTAAGGGGAAAACTAACCTATGATGTTAAGGTAGCAAATGCAAAGTGCAAGACTTTCAATGAAAAGCAAACCCTTCCCTAAGTCAACTAAGACTAGTGCCTAAAGGTTGGGCAAGGGGTCAACTAAGTTTTGAGGGGGTTCAATTACAAAAGATTACAAGTAAAACTAGATTACAACTATCCCACAACAAAGATACAATTACTTAC
>SNQJ01S0245144.1:5050-18265 GCA_010110895.2 Picea sitchensis
AAACCATATATATGATAATAATTAATTAATCAATACATAAACAACAAAACGTAATCACAAATAAACAAAATATGATAACAATTAAATAAATAAAACTAAACAATACAACAAAATAACGTAACAAAAAAATAAAACTCGTTTATATCCATACTAGCCACAACAACCAATATAAAGCAAAACCTAAAAAATGAAGTGCATTAATAAAACCAAAAAGATAGCGTGCATCAATATACAAAGTGATGTGGAGAAGCCACAACGGGTAAATATACAAATAATGAGGTATTGACAACTGCACCGGGAAATGAATAATCTGAGATGCGTTAGAGAATAGTGAGAAAATGGCAAGATTGCAGGTGCTCTTCAATCGGAGGACAGATTTCACTAACTTTGAAAATTAAAATAATGTAAATTGAAATTAAACGCAAGTATATGTGAATCAAATGAATTAAAATAAAAATCTAACTAATAAAGAAAAAATGATAGAAATTAAACGAACACAAATCTAATTAATAAATAAAATGGTTGGAGAAGCTAAGTCAGATCAACGTATAAAAATAATAAAAATCAATTCTTCATTTATTAAAAATAAGCTTCCACTCTCTGTAATACAACAAAAATGTTTTTCTCAATACATGAATAGATCTATGCTTCTTTATAAACAACAAAAGCATGCTTCTTTATAAACAACAAAAGCATATGTATACATAGGCACACCATGCCTCAAATCTCAACGAATTCCTTGAATGCATCAATCTCTTATTTTCATAAATAAAATGGAGAGATGTTGCCTTCTTTCTTGAAAGCATATGTATACATAGGCACACCATGCCTCAAATCTCAACGAATTCCTTGAATGCATCAATCTCTTATTTTCATAAATAAAATGGAGATATGTTTCCTTCTTTCTTGGATTTATTGTACAAATAAAGAGATGGTTATTACCAACCAAATATTCCCATGCCATTTGTTCATGAACAATATCTTTTCCAATCTCAAAGCGACACAAAGATATACTTTCACATATTGATTTAAAACAGAGAAACATAATTATCATGAAAATGGAGGACAAGCAAGGGATGGGTTATCATAGGGTGGTATGAGTGTGGAGAATGTGAAATGATGGGGATGGTGGCCGTATGAACTTGGACACCTTTATACTCTGTATCTTATATTCATTCTAAGACCAAGATTTGCATGTGGTTCTATGCTTGAATAGGAAACCATACTTCATCCTCTTATTTGAAATCATTGAAATGACTTAGGAATGCTTTATGATGTACAAGGAGAAGACACTATAGATGTTTCTTTGTTTTTGTATTTGTATACCACATATTTCCTTTTCATTACTTGGTCTTATGATCAGAGTATAATTTTCATTATGACTAGTGGAGTGAAAATGGAAGGTTTAGTGAGTAGTTGTGATGGTACTTTCTAAGTGGTAATAATGTGTAGTGGAGTATGGAGTAGGTGATAGTGGTTATTCATCATGTTTTCCAAATTCTTAGTAAATTAAAGAGATTTATACATGTTTTACCCCAATTTAACTGATGCATGCTGAAGTGGAAACTATGCAGAACATGATGAAAGATATTTGGAAACATGATGTGGACCGCTGAAAGCTAAAGATGAGGCAGAGAAAGGTTGATAACTACTAAAGATAATGAAGCTGATGAGAGCTACACAAAAGACGATGAGAGTTGAAGAGAACGGAAGATGATATGTGGTGCAGACCCCCCTTCTCTCCAAGGGCTGTGTGACCTCTCGGTGTTAGGATCTTCTCAAGACTGAATTGAAACAGTCTTCGATTCCCTGCTGGAACCTCTAAGAAACAGTCCACAGGTCTTTGCAAAATTCCACTCGAGTGCACAAGCGCTAAGCGCAAGTCCTCTCCACGTGACCACACCTTGTGACCACATGCTTATCCGAAAAGGTGCATCGCGATTTTGCATATCAACTATATGAGTCAACCGAATCTCCGTCCTTCGAACTACCGAGTCCCGAAATTCCGACAAGGGCCTAGCATGCTCTAGCTCCTCCCTTATCCTCCATCCATATGACCCTTCACTATGACCTGGGGCCAATCTTTTCGAGCACATCGGGATTTCGCGTATCGGGAACTCCTGATGCGATTCACCTCCGTTCTCCCGATCCTCCAATACCAAAAATTGTGAAATATTCGGATCATATCAACGGTCCACATTGTCTCTCTAGCCAACGACTGCGATTATGTCGAGATTTCGTGTTTCGTGAATCCTCACGACTCTTACCTCCAACTTCTTGATTTACGAATCAATGAAACGCTAATCTATCGCCACGTGTCCTCTTTCAATGGACGGTCCCGATGATTTCGTGATTTCGCGAATCACTCTGCTTCTTCCAAACCTCCTGGTTTGCAAAATTCTGATAACTCCTCATGACTAACCAGTGCGCTACTTCTCCGAGATCTAATGACTTGAAATATTTCGGCTCTTTTTGAATGGATCTTGACCCTCGATCTTGTCCAATCTTCAAAATTCTTTTCTAAAGAATTTCTCCTGCTCAATCCTCCGTACTTGTTCTTCCTTCGAACTTTCAACTTCTGCGCTTCACCTTTGAACACTTCAACTCTTCCAAAACTTAGAAAATTTTCTAAGTGTTTTCTCTCGAGACTTAAAACCACTACTCCTCCTGAGCTTTTGGCGATTGAAATTAAATCTCGTCCCTAGTGCACACTTGCACTCTTTGTCTTTTCCAAAAGACTTTCTGATGCCCTCCTGGCATACTCTGCACTCAACCTACTAAGATTTCAAAATTTAACACAAGTTTGTTTCTATACGCAGTCCTTGCACTCAATATGCACACTCTACATACGGGATTTCCCCGCTATCTCTTCTGAGATTTAAGTCGAAAAAGACTTCTTCACATGCACTCCTTGCACTCTGCATGCACTTGTTGCATAATCTTACAAAAGATAAACAATTGAACTCATTCAATTATTCATTCATTCACTATGAACATCATCCATTCACAAACACATAACAACACAGTCAAACCATAACAATATCAACATTGTGTATTTGGGTCAATTTCCTCTGTTCTATTCATTTCAGAAGAAAACATAATTACAGTCGTTTATCCTTTACAACTATTACAAGAAAAACTTGTCTAAGGACCCAAATATTTTTCGCTCTTCTTCCTCCTATCTAAATACTATTGCATTCTATTCAAGCGGTTAACTACTCAATTAATGCAACCTAATGACTAATCAAGGCTAAAATCCCACAACTGTAATACATTTACAGTCGTGTAAAGGATTTACAATAGTTTTGTCATTTCAAATGGTGGGCCGGTTTTACACAACCAAAATTAATTAATGATAATTCCAAAATGTCTTCGCACCTCTTCCAAGCTAGTTAATTGTCGGTTCAACTTTTTCAATGTGTTGAAGTGTCAATTTTCTTCCACGTCCTTGCTTTCTTTTTATTTAACAACGATGCTCCTGCATCATACTCCTCTGGCTAAAATATTCATGGACTCCTGTCCATGAGCTCTCGCATTGTCTTTCCATGTTTTAAAATATCAGGTTCAGTTACCCAACTTGAATCTTCCACTGGGTAATCTTTCCACTTTACCAAATATTCATGATACATTTTTCTTTTAGTTTTCCTTCCAACTCCCTGTTCTAAAATTTTCTCCATCTGAGGTTTTTCTACTATAGGAATCTGTTCTTCCCACTTAATCTCTTCCTAATCATCCAATTCTCCTGTGTCATCTCTTTTATAAGGATACAAATCTGCAACATTGAATATCGGTGATATCCCAACATTATCTGGCAACTCAATTTCAAAAGCATTTGCTGCAAATTTTCTAAGGATCTTGGATGGTCCTATCTTTTTCATCTTCAACTTATTATATGTTCTTCTGGGAAACCTTTCCTTCCTCAAATGAGCTAAAACTTCATCTCCCACTTCAAATTGAACTTCCCTTCTTTTCTGATCAACTCTGTCCTTCTACTTTTGATTACTATCCTATATCTGCCTCTTAACTTGATCATGAAGTCTTTGCATTTCTGTAGCAAAATCTTCTGCTCCAGCGATCCTGAATTCATCTTGTTTCAATTCTCTCAATTCTGCAACCCCTCTCGGTTGTCTTCCATATACTATTTTGAATGGAATTTTTCTATTGGTTCTATTAACTGAATTGTTAAATGCAAATTCTACCTATGCCAAAATCTGATCCCACTGATGACCTTGTTTAGTGACTAAACTCCTTAACAAATTTCCCAGATTCCTATTCACCACTTCGGTCTATCCGTCTATCTGAGGGTGATATGATGAACTAAAATATAAATTAGTTCCCATCCTCTTCCATAGAGTCCTCCAAAAGTGTCCCACAAACTTAGTATCCATGTCTGAAACTATGCTTCTGGGCAATCCATGTAATCTCATTTGTTTTGTAGCATGGTATGAAATGTGCCATCTTGAAAAATCTATCGACCACAACAAATATGGAATCACTTCCCTTCTGGGTTCTAGGTAATCCCAATACAAAATCCATACTAATTGCATCCCAAGGCCTTTTTGGAATAGGAAATGGTTGATACAAACCAATGTTTTGTCTCTTCCCCTTTGCATGTTGACAAAAATTACATTGGTCTACAAATTTCTTCACTTCTTCCCTCATACCTGGCCAATAATACAAACTACTCAGTTGTGCAAATGTTTTGTCATGACCAAAATGTCCGGCTAAACCTCCACTATGTTTTTCTTTCAACAAAATATCTCTCATTGAACATCTTGGTATGCACAATTGACTTCCTTTAAACAACAATCCATCCTGGATCAAATATTCTGACCATGAGTTGCTATCCCTCAACAAAGGATTTTCATATGCTTCATAATCCTCCTTAAAATATGAATCTTCCTGATACATTTCCTTAAGGTGCTCAAACCCTAAGGTATTCACTTGAAATTCCTGTACAACCAAACTTCTCCTGCTCAAAGCATCTTGCAACTTTGTTAGTATTACAAGAAATATGTTTAATGAAAAATAAAAGTGCATGAATTCTACCCACTTAGCATGTCTCCGGTCAGCTTTTCTTGCTAGTAATAAATTGCAAAGCTTGATTGTAACTGTACAAGACAAACTCCTTTGGAATTATATAATGTCTCCATTTTTCAAAGCTTGAATCACTACATAAAATTCCTTGTCATATGTAGAATGTTATCCTTAGCATCATTCAACCGGTGAAATAAACAAATGGACTATTATCTTGACTCAAAACTACTCTAATTGCTGTCCCACTTGCATCACACCTCACAGAAATGTCTTTCCAAATGGTAAAATAATACATAACTAATTTATTCTGTTATCTTCTTTTCAACACTCTGAAGATTTTCTCATCCTCCTCTGGCCAATTAAAATACTTATGTTTCATGTTCATAGTGTCCATCATGGGTGCAGGCCACTACCACTGAAATTTCCGATAAAATTTCTATAAAAACTTGCTAAACCATGAAAACTTCTCACCTCAAATATACTCACAGTTGTGACCATTCTTTGATTGCTCCACCTTTTGGATCCATCTTCAATTCATTTGGAAAGATCACAAAACCCAAATATGAGATGCGTATTCATAAAATAATTTTTCTTCAAGTTTATTAACAACTTTTCTTCTTGCCAATTTCCTTATCACTAATGTCAAGTGCTTTAAATGTTCTTTTCTACGTTTTGTTGAGAAAACTAATATGTATCATCGGGATATACAATGACTAATTTACCTATTAAGTCCTTCAATGCTTCATTCATCCAACCTCATAAATGTACTTGGATAACTTGTCAATCCAAATGGCATGATAGCCATTCCATTTGTAGAAACCTTCATTTGTCTTGAATGTTGTTTTCCATTCATCTCCTCTCATTTTTGATGATATCCACTCTTCAAGTCTATTTTTGAAAATAAATTGCTCCACTCAAACATTCCATCAAATCATCCACCCTAGGTAAAGGAAATCTATGCGATGGTAATCTTGTTGATGGATTTGGAATGCAATACACATTCTCCATCCCCATCCTTCTTTTGGGCTTATCACGGGTTAGCCTTTGCATGAGCTTAGACTTTCCTTGACTAAACAGCACATCAAGCAACTCCACGAGACTTGATTCTTAACTTCTTCATTCTCTTGCGACGTTAATTTGTATGTGGATTTATTTGGAAAAATGGCTCTTGGGATCAAGTCAATATGGTGGCTAATAATCCTAATAGGTGGTAGTAAGGTGGGGCAACTCTCATCCACTACTGTAATGAAGTGATTTTTCAACGATTCTTGGGATTTCTTGAATTAAATCATCCATAGAGGTATTGAGTAGGGGAAAACTCACTTGGCTTCCTTACTACAATAAATTGCATTTCTTGATCTTTCTTGACCTCTTTCAAGAGTTCCCTCCCACTCCTTGAAGTATTCTTGTGCTAACTTCTTCCTTTTCTTTCTTCTCTTCTATTGGTAGTAACATGTGGGTTTTACCATTATTTTCGAATATATATGTATTTTCCTCCCATCATGAATAACATTCCTATCAAACTGCATGGTCTCCCAACAAAATATGACAACAATCCATGGGAATTACATCACACAAAATCTCATCTTTATAGCCTCCTATTTTAAATTCAACTTTTGCATTGTTGACTTACCATTACTTGTTGTCCTTTCTTCAACCATGATACTTTGTATGGACTTGGGTGTCTGGGTTGTCTTCATTTCCAGCTTCTCCACCATCTTTGTTGATACTAAATTATGATTACTCCCATTGTCTATAATCATCTTACAAACCTTGTCCTTTGTCTTACAAGATCACGAACAACCTTATTAGTTGAAGGCGGAGTCTTGTTTCTTTCTCAGGCTTTTAGAAGAACTTTTCATCATCCTTAAGATTTTGTCCCTCCATACTGCTTGCCTCTGCTTCCATTCTTAAAGCTTCCAAAGATGTGTGCTTCTCCTCCTCCTCCTTCTCTCTTCCTCTCAGGACATTCCCTAAGACATATGTCTTGTCTTTCCACAGGAATAACATTTAACTCCAACTCCTCTAGCTTCCCTCTTCCTTGAAAAATATTTCTCCCACCAAACAATATTCTTTGGGAACTTCCTCCTCTTTCAAAATGACCATATGATTTCCTCATTCTCATCCTTGGCTTTCGGTGCCTTATCATAGACAACTCCCTTACCTCTATTTAAGCCTCTGCTTTTGTTCTGCTGGCTCTGGTTTCTAGCCAACTTTTCTTTTAGGTGCAATCACAGTAAGCATCTTCCACTTTCCTCACATTCATCATACTGATTTCATCCTAGATTTCACACCTCAAACCATTTTATATACCGAGAAAATTTTTCATCATCCCTTCTCTCTTTGTCCAGTCCTAATGTTCAGCCTGAACAAAATTATTTTGTATACTCTTTCACTCTCATACCCCTCTGTCTCAGGTTCTACAATTTTATGAACATCTCTATCTGGTGATCCTTAGGTATGAATTTAGCCTTCAGTTAGGCTACCATCCTATCCAATTCTTTATCTTCTGTTTTCCTTTGCTCCTCCTTTTATCTTGCTACCTACAGTTCTTCCCACCACAGTGTTGCATGTTCCTTTAATCTGAGGCAACATGTCTAACCTTCCTTCCTTCATCGACCTCTTCATGGTCGAAGGAAATGCCCATCCACGGACCTTATCCAGTCCAATAGTTCTTCATCAAATTACCTTCATACATGGGAACATCCATATTTTCTCTAGCTCCCAACTTCACAACAGCTTTCAATAAGCGTTATTCACCCTCATCTTCCACTGTATCTTCTTCAACCTCTATTTCTTCTCTTTCTACATCACTTTGACATCTTCAGCCAGAGGTGGTCTCGCTGCATTGCTTCCACACATCGCTGAACCCTGGGGAATTTCTCTCACTTATCTTCCTACAACAAGGTTTTCCATAGGTGGTCTTGTGCATATCCTCCCAGTGGCATCGCTGGCGCTGTTCCCTAACACACTGGTTCAACTTGCAAATATTTTTTTCTCTGATACAACTTGGCACAAACCCCCTTCTCTCCAAGGGCTACACGTAATGTCTTGAGGTCTTGAGGATTTCTCAAGGATTGAATTGAAATAATCTTCCGATTCCCTGCTGGAACCTCTAAGAAATAGTCCATAGGTATTTGCAAAATTCCACTCACATGCACAAGTGATAATCACAATCTCTCTCCACGTGATACACTCCTTGTGACCACACACTTATCTGAACAGGTGTGTCATGATTTTCGTGTATCGGTTATATGAGTCAACTGACTCTCCGTCCTTCGAACTCCAGATTACAGAATTTCGACATGGGCCTAGTGCATGCTAGTTCCTCCCTTATCCTCCATCCATGTGACCCTTCACTATGACCTAGGCCTAGGGGCCAATCCTTCCAAGCACGTCAAGTTTCTCTTATCGAGAACTCCCAATGGGATTCACCTCTGTTCTCTCGATCCTCCGATACCCAAAATTTTGAAATATTCGGATCAGATCAATGGTACACACTGGCTCTCCAGCCAACGAATGTGATTATGTGTCCCGCGATTTCACGTTTTGCGAATACTCATGACTCTTACCTCCAACTTCCCGATTTACGAATCAACAAAATG
The DNA here is from genome assembly GCA_010110895.2 of Picea sitchensis. NCBI lineage: Eukaryota > Viridiplantae > Streptophyta > Pinopsida > Pinales > Pinaceae > Picea > Picea sitchensis. The sequence goes on from SNQJ01S0245144.1 coordinate 13,693, forward strand.
CTGATCTATTGCCACGTGTCCTCTTTCAATGGATGTTCTCGATGATTTTAGGATTTCGCATTTCCAGGTTTCGAGAATTTCACTTTGCTTCTTCCAAATCTCCTAGTTTGCGAAATTTTGATAACTCCTCACAACTAACCAGTGTGCTACTTCTCTAAGATCTAACGACTTGAAAAATTTCAGCTCTTTCTGAATGGATCTTGACCCTTGATCTTGTCCAAGCTTCAAAATTATTTTGTGAAGAATTTGTCCTGCTCAATCCTTCGTACTTGTTCTTCCTTCGAACTTTCAATTTCTGCGCTCTACCTTTGAACGCTTCAACTCTTCCAAAACTTATAAAATTTTCTAAGTGTTTTCTCTCGAGACTTAAAACCACTACTCCTCCCAAGCTTCTAGTGGTTGAAATTAAATCTCGTCCCTAGTGCACACTTGCACTCTATGTATTTTTCAAAAGACTTTCGATTACTCCTTCTGGTATACTCTGCACTCAACCTCCCAAGCTTTCAAACTTTTAACACAAGTTTGTTTCTATACACACTCCTTGCGCTCAATATGCACACACTCTGCATACAGAGATTTCCCACTATCTCTTTTGAGCTTTTAAGTCGAAACAGACTTCCTTCAAATGCCTCCTTACATCTGCATGCACTCCTTGCATAATCTTACAGAGAGAAACAGACTCATTCAATTATTCATTCGGTCACTATGAAGACATCATCCATTCAAAAGTATATACCAACACAGTCAAATCCCTTAACAATATCAACTGTGTTTGGGTCAATTCCTATGTTCTATTCATTTCATAAGAAAAAATAATTACAGTTGTTTATCCTTTACAACTATTACAAGAAAACTTGTCAGAAGAACCAGAGATGTTTTTCGCTCTTCTTCCTCCTATCTAAATACTATTACATTCTGTTCAAGTGGTTAACTTCTCAATTAATGCAACCAAATGACTAATCAGGGCTAATATCCCACACCTGTAATACATTTACAGTCGTGTAAAAGGATTTACAATGGTTTCATCATTTCAAACGGTGGCCCGATTTTACACAACTAAAATTAATTAACGAGAATTCCAAAAAGTCTTCGCACCGCTTCCAAGATAGTTAATTGTCGGTTCAACTTTTTCAATGCGCTGAAGTGTCAATTTGCTTCCATGTCCTCACTTTCTTTTATTTTATTTGATGTTAACGATGCTCCTGCATCAATATGCTAGATCCAGGAAAAAACTATTTGAAATGAACTAATGATGTTGGAGATGTTGAAGAGAGACTTTGATGATTTGGAGATCTCCCCCAAACCAAAGAGTTTTCATGTCCTCATGCAAACTGCTTAAGACTAAGTGGCAATAGCTATAAAAAACAACTGATGCCAACTTTTGTTGATACCAATCCGAGAGTTGCTGGGGGCATAAATATGAGAGCTTCTAATGAATTGTGGGAACAAAGTCCATGATTGCTAAGCCTGACCACACAGAGAGAGAATCATAAGATCGTATAATAAACTGATCATGACATGAAGTACATCCAATGTCACATTTTGAAAATTTAGATTTGAACAATTTTTGAAGATCTCTTATGAATATTCCCCCTCTATGACTGACCGAGATAATTCAAGAATAACCCACAAAAATGTATAATCAACTTTTCCGTTCTATAGAAAATATTTCTATTTCCATGATTAAACAAAATTCATCAAAAGATTAGCAACACTTATGTTCAGAGAGCCATGTATAAATTAGTGTAGGGATTTTGTTCTTCTCCTTTAGGAAGGAAAATAAAAGAGTATTAGTAGTCTCAACAAATGAAAACCCCATGGGAAACCAATCAACCTTTTTCACTCTTAAAAGATTTACAGTCATTCAAGTAATAAACATAAATTTCACAGTTGAGTATATTAATCTTCTAAGATCATGGTCCCACTCTTAGGATAATACATCTTAGATATAGTATGAATTGGATGATAGGGTCTTAAGGTTCTAAAAAGATTTACAGTCATTCAAGTAATAAACATAAATTTCACAGTTGAGTATATTAATCTTCTAAGCTCATGGTCCCACTCTTAAGATAATACATCTTAGATATAGTATGAATTGGATGATAGGGTCTTAAGGTCAACTTAGGGTTATTCTCAAATGAAAAATAGATGGATTTTATTTAACCTTTAGTTCAACCATGCATGCTTCTTCTTAATGATTTACACAAGTATATCGTTCATATAGAAAAATATAGATTAGGCATATCAAAATTAGAACCCATTGCCAACAAGTCTGTTCAGTACTCCAATGGGGTAATTTTGACATCTAAGAAATATACTCCCCAGGAATAATGCCCCATTTCCCATGAGCCTATTTAGTACCCTGATCGGTTTTCCTAGTCATACCATTGGCTAATACCTGTTGCCAGCAGACCTGTTCAGTATTCCGACGAGTTAGCCTCTTACACCCATTTTCCATCAGAGGCTCTTGTCCCAAAATTCACCCTTAAGATAAAATTTCATAGGTTCATTTTGCATGGGTGAATGGAGGAGCATCTCTGAAAACCTTTTTACGGGATGAGATGGTATTAGGTTGGACGATATTCTACAAATTTCCCATAAAATATTGTTCGCATGAAAAATAGACTTCTGTATTTAGATTAGTCCAAAGACATATCATGGTCAAATTTACTTAATATGTGGTGGATGAGGCCATTATAGAATAACCTAAAGTACCTCTAGTCCCTAAGGTCATCTTCTTCACATATGATTATAGTAGTGTTCCCATGGGTAGAAACATCATGTACTCTCCTGCTACTATTTAATAAATATGCTCTACTCACCAAATTTGAGATAAGATCAGGTTGTACTAGCTACCTACGAGTCTCATAATATGGAATTTTAACTTTATGTAATCCCATAATTAAAAACAAATAAGACTATGAACTACTACTATAATAAATGGTCTGAAATTTCGTATAAAGAAAGGATAATAAATATCTAAAAGAAATGAAAATGATTGGTTATGTCAAGAAGTCTTGGGTTTGATATTTGAATTTTTTTCTTTTTAGTTTTACCCTATTAATAATTTTCTAAACTGTAAATTCTAGTAAGGAAAATAGTTCGGAAAAATAGCAGGGAAAACAAATAAAAGTTAGAGAACAATTTTCAAACAAACAAAGTTTAGGGGGGTAATAGGAAATGAAATTCAGTTGTCCAAAAATAGTCTTAGGTAATAAAAGATCAAAATAGAAGACAATTTTGACAAAACAACAGAACCAAAAGAAATGAAATTACTTCCCTGAATAATTCATGAAGATGTTCTCCCAATCCAACTGAAAAGAGGATACCTGCAAAAATCCAACAAATTATCATAGCCTAATTTATTTAGAAAACTTGGAAAAATATCTGATTATCAGTTGAAAAACATATTAAATTTTTGGGGCAACTAACTCCCTTAATATTAGTTTCTCATCCTGATAGCTACAATTATTGAAAAAGACATAAAAAACAATGCTGCACCAAACTAACAACTACATGCAACATTTATTTACTTGTTTACTATACTACCTTGCCTAAGAAAGGAATCCTTTTTCAAGTATATGAATACTTCCAATGAATTCACGTGCGTAATAAGATCATGAATATACTCACATTCAGGTTTGAACAATAAACTTTAATATGTACCCAAACATGAGGAACCAACTGATTCAAATGATAGGATGTGAAGATTTGTTGAAGAAGAGAGTGGTGGTTCAATCTAGTCGTCGTATGGAACCAATGTTCGATAAAGTCATGATGTTCTTGGTTCACTTCTTCATTTAGAACAATCTGTATGTATCCCTCTATCATGTTATGTAGATCATCATTTTCCTAATGACTGGTCTTGTTAGTGCATAGAGGATCTTCAGAAAGTCATATTAGGAACTCCTTGATCTCAGGTTCTAATGGTGTCTCTCCATCGGATGTGGTCCATGATTCTTTAGTCTCCTCTATAGGTCGGAAAGGGTGATTACAAAAGGCTTCTAAATCTTCTTGTGGATGTGGCTCATGGAACTTTGGTTCTTCAATGTATTTTGGAGAAGTAGATAGGTTCCTGACTACTGTCAAGATGTGATCTTCCTGAGAAGAAGAGATCCAGTTGTTGCTAGGATTTGAGAGAGTTCTTCCAAACTCATTATCATTTTTGAATCCATCTTGTTGGTTGATGGGTCTTGTCTCAGACATGGATTAGTGCATAGGGTTCTTACATCACCCAAAATATTTTTGATGAAAATGAAATGAAAACTAACACTCAAAACAATTTTAAGAAAACCATAAGAAATAATAGAAACTAATTGCAAAATTTGAAAATCACACCACACTTGCATGGAAAGAAACACACTTGCAGGAAATTAAACACACTTTGTAGGAGAGTAAACACACTTTGCAAAAGAGAAACACTTGCAAAAGGAACATACCTTGGTTTGGGTAGAGACCCACTAAAGTGGATGTGCATGTTCTTACCTCTCATCTTACCGTCTTGTCCTCCACCAGGCTGTGTAAATTAAAGGAAACCTACCTACCTAGACTTCAATCCCTTTATCACCTCCAC
>SNQJ01S0245146.1:0-13202 GCA_010110895.2 Picea sitchensis
AATGTATGCTCAAGACAAAGGAAGACAATGGTACATTGATACCGAATGTTCAAAACACATGACTGGGAATTAGAACAAACTTCTCACCCTAAAGGAAGACAAATGAGGAAACATTACCTTTGGGGATAATGCTTCTGCAAGGATAGTTGGAAAAGGTATCGTTAGTCTTGATAATGGAAAGACTAAAACAAATAATGTCTTATATCTTGAAGGGTTAAAACACAATATTATAAGTTTTGGTCAAATGTGTGATCAAGGTTACAACCTCATGTTTCATTCTAAAGGATGTGAGATAAGGAAAGCAGGTTCAAGAAGATTAGTGGAAAATGAAAACAGAACCCCGAGCAATGTATACATTCTTGAGGAAGTCAAAGGAGAAAAATGTTGTGTGTGAGAAGTAGATTAAATTTGGTTATGGCATAGAAGGATGGGTCATATATACTTTGAAAATCTAGTAAAATTGAGCAAGACACAAGTAGTAAGAGATATGCCAAGGATCTCAAATCCTATCAACACTATTTGCAATCCATGTCAGCATGAGAAGCAAACAAGAGTTAGTTTAAAAAAAAAGGAGTACTCAACATCAAAGCCATTAGAACTTGTACACACAGACCTCTATGGGCCAACAAGAACACAAAATTTAAAAGGTGAGAGTTATTTAATGTTTCTTATTGATGATAACACAAGAATGACATGGATTAAATTTCCTAAAGAAAAATATGAATCATTTGAGAAGTTTAAAGCTTTCAAATCCCTAGTGCTTAAGATGAGACAAGGGAGGTGATTATACCTCTTATGAATTTGATGAATTTTGTGAGAATCATGGAATCAAGAGACATTTTTCAGCAGTAAGAAATCCACAGCAAAATGGAGTTGTAGAAAGGAAGAAAATAATTATACAAGAAATGGCTAGAACAATGTTGAATGAATCCAAACTACCAGACACCATTTGGAGAGAAGCAATTAGCACAATAGTTTACATTTTGAATAGAGCATAAATTAGAGTGAAAAACATCCATACACCTTATGAATTATGAAAAGGTAAACTGAATACAGTCAAACACTTCAAAGTATTTGGGAGAAAATGATCTATAAAGAGAAATGAAGATAATTTAGGCAATTTTGATTCCAGAACAGATGAAGGTGTCTTTCTTGTCTATGCATCTGGAAGAAGACCTACAAATTATACAACAAAATATTGTGCAATGTTGTAGACAGTATTGATGTAAGAGTGGATCAAGCAATACCTCAAAAGGAAAAGTCATAAACAAATGAATATCCATAGGAGACAATCTACAAAGAACGATAAAAGGAAGAAGAAGAGGAAGAAGAAAAGAAAGAACAAGAAGAAGTAAAATGCCAATATCCAAAGACACCATCCAGATCTGTTCAAAAGCATCATCCATAAAATCATATTCTTGGTTATATAGATACAGGAGTTTAGAGTAAAAGAAGACTGGACTTTTCTTTGCTATCTAAAATAAAGCCCAAGAAATTTTCACAAGCTAGTGAAGATAAGCATTGGGTTATTGCTATGAATGAAGAACTAAATACAATTGAGAAGAATGAGACATGAGAACTTGTGCCCAGACCAAAAGACAAGAATGTGATTGGCACCAAATGGATCTTCATAAAAAATGGATGAATATGGACAAATAGTAACAAATAATGCAATATTGGTCTATAAAGGGTATGCTCAAGTTGAGGGTATTGAATTTGAAGAAACCTTTTATCCAGTTGCAATATTAAAAGCAATCTAAATGATTTTGGCATTTGTATTTTTCAAGAACTTCAAATTATATCAAATGGATGTCAAGTCATCCTTTCTAAATGGAAATTTATAAGAAGAAGTATATATTGAACAGCCTTAAGGATTTCAATTGTCAGAAAACAAATATCATGTGTGCATACTGAAGAAAGAACTCTATGGACTAAAGCAAGCTCCCAAGGCTTGGTATTCAAGACTTGAAAAATACCTACAACAACAAGGTTTCAAAAGAGTTGCAGAAACACTCTATACATCAAAACAAACAATGAAAATATGTTAATCATTGTGGTTTATATGGATTATATCATATTTTGAAGTAATGATGATATAATGAGCCAAAAGTTTGCAGAAGTAATGAAAAAATAATTTGAGATGTCCATGCTTGGAGAATTTCCATTCTTTCTAAGGTTGCATATTTCTTAATCCAACAAAGGAATTTTTATTTCTCATACCAAATATATCAAGAAAAATTTGAATGAATTCAAAATGGAAGATTGTGTACCTATCAATACACCCATGATCACAAGATGTAAGTTGAGCAAAGGTTATGAATCTTGAGAATAAAATCAAACACTATACATTTCAATGATTGGAAGCCTACTATATGTGACAACATCAAGGCCATACATCATGCAACCGATAGGATTGGTTGCAAGATTTCAATCTGAGCAAAGGAGACACATGTGAAAGCGGTAAAAAGAATATTCAGATATCTGAAGGTCACATTGGACCTTGGCTTGTGGTATTCAAGAAGCATGAAATTCACTCTAACAATATATATAGATGCATATTGGGTATGGGTTATTGATGACAAGAAAAGTACAAGTGAAGGAGAATTCTTTCTAGGCAATTGTCTAGTGTCATCGTTGAGAAAGAAGAAAACTTCTATATATCCATCCATAGCATAAGTTGAATACATTGCAACAACAACATGTTGCACACAAGTTATTGGATCAATAAGACACTAAAGGATATCAAGGTAGAATATGATCAACCAATATCAATCATGTTGGCATATTTATTACGGGCAAACAGAAGGCAGAGTATTTGTTTGTCATTGATGGAAAGCTTAGACCGATGATGATGAAAAAGAGAAAGTGGCAAGACCAGCAGTGCAATGATTATTGCATGGCAATATCCGAACTGTAAACTCCAGGAGTCAAGGAAGCAACTCACGGTAGAAAATCTTAAAATGCGATAGATCAGAGCATGTCAAAGACTCCATTTCGGAGTTTCACAGACTGAGAAATCAGAGTTTCAGATACCAGGAGTTGGAGGAGTCAAGAGTTGAGACTCTTCATCAAAGGAGTCCCGAAGTCACGAAATGAAAAATGTCGAAATCCCGAAACAGGAACATCAACAAAGAGTTTCACAGACCGAGAAATCGGAGTTTCGGATACCGGGAGTTGGAGGCGTCAAGAGTCGAGACTCTTCATCACAGGAGTCCCAAATTCGTGAAATGTGAAACGCCGAAATCCTGAAACAGGCACATCAACAAAGAGTTTCGCAGACTGGGAAATAACTCCATTTCGGAGTTCTGGATACCGGGAGTTGGAGTGTCGAAACACTTCATCACAGGAATGCCGAAATGCCAAAATGCCAAAATGAAAAAAACACCTTTTGGTGTAGGTTTCAGTTACCAGGAGTTGGAGTGTTGAAACACTTCACCGCAGAAATCATGAAATGCCAAAATGTGAAATTGCGACATGGAGTTTCGGGGATTGCGACATGGAGCGTCAAGATATCTCATCGCAAGAATTGTCGAAATCGTGAAATGCCAAAATGCGAAATTACGACATGGAGTTTCGGGGATCGCAACATGGAGTTTCAAGAATTCGTGACATGTGAAATAGAGAAATGCTGAAAGGGACTATTGTGAGTCTCAAAGACTCGAAGGGAAAAATGTTGAAATCCCATCAGTCGTTCGATTAGGAAAAGAAGGGATCAGATTATGAATTTTTGTGGACCGTTGATCTAGATCCATTTTGGGGATCGCAACTTGGAGAGTCGAGATTATTCGCAACAGGAATTTGCGACATGTGAAATTACGAATTGCCGAAATACGAAATGTGAAAGACATTTTGTTTCTTGTAATCCAACGGTGTAGGTGAATTTGAATATGATCGGAGGGCTACTGTTTCACCTCACAGTTAATTGATCAGTTACGATTTAGTTATAAAAATTGATTCATGGTTCTTGATCGGTTGGCGATTTAGTTGTTGAGGCATGTGTGAATAAAAGAAGATATGAGACGACTGTGCAATGTTGGTTGTTCTGACTGAAAAATGAGTTGAACTGTAGAAAGGTAAAACTACAGTATGCGCAGTGTGAAGAAAGCTCAGAGATAAGGAACAGAAGTTGAACAGAAGAGAAAAGGTGAAGAGAATAGAATGTGCACATATCAAAAAGCATGAGAAGTACAGAGAAAGAACAGATAGAAAGAGACATCAAATCAAGCCAAGTATGAACAGAGCTGAAGAATAGTGTAGCAGAGAAGAAATGCAGAACAATGAAGAATTGGTAAGAATTGATTTATCTGTGTTGTTGGTTATTCAATCATTTATTTGTAATAAGGGTGGTAGGGAGGTTCTAGGGAGGATTGTTGTCCTCAGAGGTTCAAGTGGGTGCTTGAACACAAGGAGTTGTAGCTTCCATCTGGTTGCAGCCAGAAAAACTAGGGTGGCAGGGTGGTGCAAGGGAGAATAGTTGTTCTCTGTTATACAGGTTGGTGCCTATGTGACTGGAAGTTGGTGCTTCCATCCAGTTGGTGTTGGAACACTTAGGGATTTTTTGCTTCCTTCTAGTCGGTGCTAGATAAATCAGAGAGTTGGTGCTCTCAAACAAGTTGGAGCTTGTAAAATGGAGGTAGTATCCTCACATTGAGTTGGTGCTCAATTACAGATGATGTACAGAACTTAAAAGACTGCCTATCATTTCGAAGAAGAAGAGGTTTTCTCCCTTTATGGGTTTCCTCGTGAAAATATGTCTTTGTGTATATCTTATGTGTGAGTGATGCTCATTATTTATGTTTTCCATATGTAGTATAATATTTATGGTCACTTAGAGAAAGATTAAAAATGGTTTAATTGAATTAAGATTGTTTAAGCACAGTAACAACTGATTCAACCCCCCCTCTCAGTTGTCTTAGTAATTTAAACAAATCATTTGCAATAAAACAAGTGAAATCAACATTTCAAAGAATCATTTTATGCACTCAAATATTAATCATATTCCCATCAAGTACCACTTTCTAAGAGAACGAGTAGTCGATCAAAGTGTCAAACTGGAATACATTGCCACCAAAGAACAAGTTACAGATATTTTTACCAAACCCCTTCCTAGAGACACATTTGAATATCTTAGATATAAGTTGGGATTGATGTCCCTCTCATCTCATCAATAAATGGAAGCACAAGCTCAGGGGGGGCATCCTTTTTCCATTGATGTCAAAGGGGGATAAGTTGCAAATAGAGGAAGAATTGTAGACACAAGGAACGTTGCAGACATGGGGAGTATCATAGAATATACTAAGGGTTTCCATCAATGAAAAAGGGGATATTATTGTAAATATTTTTTTCATTGATGTCAAAGACATGGGGATACCACAGATGTCCAAGATAAATATTGCAATATGGAGATTGTTACAAATATTGTTTTTGGATTTTTTATGCTTAGTTTGGATACCCTATCTTTGAAGGAATTTTTTCTCTAAAGACCTAGTTCAAATGGGAGCATAGGATATATGGTTGAAAATATCATTTTGAGACCTTTCCAATGGTATATGGCACTCCCTCTAACTCCTTAGGAATGAGGAGATATAAAAATTTATGTCATGTCGTCCCAACCAACTTTACAAGCCAACCCCATAAGTGATGTAGAAACACTATAAATACAAGATAGATGTGCACACTTGAAGAATGTCCAAGAAAGAAGAGAAATTACAAGAGTGCAAAAGAGATCTAAGGTGCACAAGAGGAGCTGAGGAGTATTCTTGTGGTCTAAAGGTGCACAAGATCAGTTTTCTTGGAGTTTTAGGGGTGTTCTATGAAGGACCAAGGTCTATGATGTTGAAAAGTGCGTTGTTTTGAGGTTGTGATTCTACAATCTAGAATTATATTATGGGAATGATGTTATGACATTCACTAGGGCATGAAGGCTAAATTTTACTAAGATTTGAAGCTATGTTTGGGGTATGAAGAAAGGAGAGGTGTTCGAGCATGAAATTTAAGGGTATGATGATTGTGTGAAATGCATCAAATATGAAGCATGCAGGTGAAGTCAAAAGTACTCAGTGTATGAAGATATTAGATTGTTTCCTATATAGATCTTACTGAGTCGATGCTCAACTGAGGAGATTGGTGTCTCCAATAGGTTTGTGCCTACACAATATCTTGTTGAGTTGGTGCTCAACTAAAGAGATCGATGTCTCTAGTAGGTTGGTGCCTACATAATATATTTTTGAACTGGTGCTCAAGTGAATATATTGGTGTCTCTAGTAGGTTGGTGCCTACAAGATTTTATAAAGATAACTTTTTGTGGTTTTCTCCCACAGGGTTTCCAAATTAAACTATGTGTATTGTGACTTGAGTTTACATGCATTTATCATCTTAAAGTTAATGAATGATTGATTAATGTTCATTTAAAGTAAAAACTATCTTATAATCATTCACCCCCCCTCTTAGTATAAGCATAAGTTCAACACACCTATCATACTTTGAGAGAGAGAGAAAAAAAAGAGTTGATGAACTAACAAATAAGGTTCCATCTTTGGATTGGGAATTCTACGGTCCGATCTATAAGAGATATTGGTTTCTCCTCCATATTTTGTTTATTTCATTCTCCAAAGTCCCTCTTTTATGCATCGAGTAAAACTACATGAAAAATGGTTTTTTCCCAAACCCGTCCATTTATTGATTTTAATAATGACTCATATTCTCTCCTTCCCTCACGAATTTCCAAGTGCCCCCATGATATCCCTTCCTTTATTTCCCACATGCCTAGGCTCCCTTCAATCCAATATTTCCTCTCATCCATGATTTCAATACTCCTCTCCCATCATTATTTATTGATGTGGGATTATCATTCCCTGTGTGGAGATGTGGCCTCATCGTTGGATTTTATGGATGGCTATGGATTCAGAAATTACCTTGGTTATTTTCCCCTTTAGTATTCCACACAGGATTGGGGGTTTTCATGGTGGTGGCAGGTGATCTCATGTTCTCTCCTCAATGTGTTCTAGACTACTTCGTTCCCATATTTTCTTCTCCATTACAGGTGGTATTTGCTACTCCCAACACCCTCTCAACAGAGCTTCCCACTCCAAGTAAAATCATATTCTTAGGCATTGCTTAGCAGGAAAAGTCACTTAGAGTTCTTCATGATCCAACAATGCAGCAACTTCAGTAATTGTTCAGTAAGAACCATGGACTCTAATTCGGGATATTGACACTCAAGGAATAGTAGACTTAGATTTAAAGTTATAGCTCTTCCATATTTTCGATGCCATGCAAGTTTTAGTTTGTACAAGGTTTCGCTTTTAGGATTATACCAGTAGGCATAGTAGAAGAGGAAAATTTTTAAAGTTTGATACTATCCTCTTATGGAAGGAAGCATTTTTTGTCTATATTTTTTATATTGAATCTTTGTTGAACCTCTATAATCTCTTGTTGTTGTTTTTGAGAACAATGTTTTTATAATACAAACTATTTTCTTCTGTAATAAAAATACATTGGAATATTAGGGAAAAAAATGTGGGAATTTCATTTTGTAAAAGTGAGCTAAAACAAATTCCTAATCCCTATTCAATTGTTTTGCTAAAACTTAGACGAGAGACGTGTGCAAGAGAGAATTTACTAGCAAAGAGATAGGAATAGGCATTTTTTTGAAGAGATGAATTTGTAAGGAATCACCATTGCTCGCAGTCAAATATGTAAAGGAGGAATTTTAGTTATGTGACTTCATGCTCTGCGTCTAAAATTTTCATTCAGTTGATTAAAAAACTATTTATTTTTAATATTTGTTTCTATAAATATTTACAATACATTTTCAAGAAAATTGAGGGGTTTCAAACTCACCTTCAGTGTTCACTACTAAATATGACCAAATTTGTCATGTTTTTTCATTGCTATTGCGACACTTATTCAATGCACTTGCCATGAAATCGGGTTTTATTTTCCATGGATATTTTTTTCTCGCTATATCGACAAAGAAGAACTCATCATGGCAATATCCATGGAAAATGGCTGCCATGTGCCATTTGTTTTTCTTCCTGAATAATTTTTTTGTTTTACTACAATATGTCATTATATCGACAATTTTTTTGTATTATACATCTATATTGTGACAAACATACGTCACTATAGAGATGCCAACACGTCACAAAACACAAATGAAAAGTATTTCTTGCTAGGAAAATGTTATGTTTGGGACAAAGAAACGTCCATATTGCGATGCAATATCGATGATATAGAAACAAACATATGTGTCTATAGCGACGTAAGTACATGGAAAAACACAAATGATAAGCATTTGTCGCAACAATAATGTTGTATTTGCGATGCTTTTTCGTTGCTATAGCGACAAGGACTGTAGGTTTAAAAATAAAATGTGTGATGAGGATTATAGGCTTATGAAGTGGAATTAAACTTGGATGAGGTAGCCATGGCCCTTCTTGAGATGGAAAATGACACATGCTTGATGGTTTTCCATGCAAATTGTACAAGGCTCCTCAATATTTCATTAGCCCTGATCTTCTTTGTGTCTATAAGGAATCTCTAAGCTAGTGCTCCCTAGGGGGAATTAACTAGGATTTTATCTTATTTATCTCAAAGTTTTGGGATCTTGGGATAATCACTAATTAGTGGCCTATTAATCTACTCAATGCTTCCTACAATATATTGGCCAAATCCCTTGTGTTTCAGTTGAGGTTCATTCTTCATAAGATCATTTGCATTAGCAAAATTTGGTGTTCATCCAGGGGTGATCATATATTCTTGATATTGTTGTTGTTTGGATACATAGGTACAAAAAAAGGACTGAAGGAGTTGAGAATGATTTTTCTCCATTGAATTCAGTAGCACCACACCTATTATTACAATCTTTGCATTGGAAGTAGGAAAATATCACTACAACATATGAAAACAATCAAAATCCTTCATCGAGGAACACATAATGAAACTAGATTTTCTAAAAGAAACACAACAAAATTAGAATCAAAATTTCCATATCAATGCACAAATTTACTAAGCCATTAGATAGCACCACATTTAATCTCAAATGTCAAAGTACCATGTTTATAAATACTATGTAGAGAATAGATAATTGACCACTAGCAATATTGGAAGCCTTTTAAATGCAAATAATTCTATAGATTTGTAAGGCTAGACTAATGAGCCATAATAAAAAAGGATAAAGAGGCTAGAATGTTACCAGATTGTTGATTCAATCCATCTATGAAACTGATATGCCCTTATGTCGGGATAACAAGAAGATATCATATTGGAACTTTTGGATGGCTCTGCAAATACTTTTTTCTTCTTTCGAAACATGAAATCTTTTGTGTCCAAAACATATGAAGCAGGTTTTACATGCATGAGTATATTAGAAAGAAAATTGACCAAATATTTAATACAACTTTCTTGTGTTTGTCTAATGCAAAATCAAGATAAAAACAGTTGCTCCTTAATAAAATTGTTTGGTGGCATCATATTCACTTTGCAAACCTTATATGTGTCGCATGATACTTTATTCCCAAGCCCATCCACTATTCCAACATTATTCATCTCCTTAGGCATCATAATGACTTCCTTTCCACTAGCATACTTGGGAATTTTTCTAAAAGACACCATTATCTATTGTGAATCTACTCTAAAAAACAACAAGTAGCAGATATGAAGCAAACTTCAATAGAAATTAATTTTATAAATATAGAAAGAGACACAACACCTTGAAAGGATGAATTGGTGTATTTTCTTCATGTAATTATCTGTTGCAAGAAATTCATTATAAAAATAACTTGAAAAAGGTAGGTTCTAATGCATTAGGAATGTCTTCAAGCTTCTCGAGCCCTTCCATTAGTTGAATTTTCAAGTGATGAGGATTAGATAACTGCAAAGAAATAAAATAACAGTTAATAGCTTAAATGACACAAGTACAAACATGTATGCCACTCTCAGAAAGATATTGGATAAAAAAGCAGAGAGTTCCACTAAAAGTTAGCAATCTTGACTTTAATATTGCAGACCAATTGAAAAAACTTACAAATTCAAGTCGATAAATATTTTCACCATGCATTAACATGCAAGCATTCACATGGTAAATTGCATCAATAAACCTTGAAGGTGATCTTGATCTCTCATACAATTCTATCTAAAACAACTTGTTTTCTATATCATCTGATGCAATTATTTGCAGTTGCACCCAAAATGATTAAGTTAGCAATGGAAATACTTCAACTTCTGACAGGGTTTAACATTAAGAATTATACCAAAAAATATTCTATCCCAACTATGCCTGCTTTACAAGTTTGAAAGTCAATTTATCCAAAGTAAACAACATATATGATTGTGTTCCAATGATTGCTCGACATTCATCCTCAAACTTGGCATTGTCAGTTGATCCATCAAGAAAACTGTATAATGCACTCATGAATCTGAATTTCACATATGCCAACAATCCTTATATTAAACATTGTTCAAACTTCAAAAACCATAAAAAAAAAAGACAAGACTATACCATGTGTGTAGATAAGATAGAATGTTTTGAGGAATGGAATTGAATTTGAAAAGCCTATAATTGGGTTGAGTGGCTCTTCATTGTGGACATGGTAAAGACCTTTGGTTTATTCCAATAATAATCAAAAGTGTAGACACCCTCTTTACCGAGTTTCATCATGTTTATCTATAAATAGGTGCAAGTATGAGGAGATAAGGTTGTTTTGATCCATTCAGCAAGGATGTCTATTAGCTCCAACACTCCATGTTATGGCAATTGAATCTCTTGTTATCTTCTTAACTATCAAGTGACTCTGGACCAAATTTTGGGAATTCCTCTTTTCAGGTATGAAGGGCCTACTTATCAATGGCCACTTCATGGACAACTCTTTCTTGACCACTATCGAGGATTTGAACGTATTTTCCTATAATGCATAACATCATTAAAATTGATTGTAATAAAACAATTAGTTGTTCACTACTGTTAAATAAATATTCTCCACAATTAATCATTTAATTCTTACAATTCGTGCTCTTAGTTTTTTTGTAGCCACCCTCACCCAGTTTATTGTTGGCATGTTTTACAGGAAGTGTATGCTTGTCATTGATGGCAAGTACAACAACAATGATGGCTTGAGTATAGGAAGAATGTGCCAAGCGGGCACTAGAAGTATTTTGGGAAGATGCTGCAGAGCAAGCTTGATAAGATCAGAAGAGATAGTGCAGAGGATTGTTGGCATGTTTAACAGGCAAAGTGTGCCTGTCATTGATGGAAAGATCAGAATATGCATCGATGGAAAAACAAGAACAAAGTTAGCTCAGGAGGAATTAGCTCAGAGTCAAACGCAGTGCATAGGTGTGCACCAGGGATGAGCGCGTAGATGGAGGACAGATATTGGGTGTTAGATCCGAGCGTGGGGTCCGACCATCATTGGATCCAGGAGAACCTGCACGTTCTTTAAAGTGCAAGATCGAAGCGGTGGTCCAACTCCATTTCATAGTTTTGGCTATCGATATTTCGGATATCGGGAGATGGAAATGTCAAGGTTCTTTACAACAGGAGTCCCGAAATCGCAAATTGTGAAACACCGAAATCTCATCAACCATCCCTCTCAGGGGGTTATGTGAGTTGTCCGATCACTTTGGAGTTTCATAAATCGGGAGATGGATATGTCAAGAACTCCTACTATGGGAGTCCCGAAGTCGCAAACCCCAAAACCGTGATATGCGAAATCACGACAAGATCAGGACCGTTGGGTCCATAGGACACGTGGCAAAAGATCGTCATTTCGCTGACTGGAGAGTCAAAGGAATGGGGTTCCCTAACCTATCGAAATCATGATATGCAAAATCGTGAAATAATCCTAACCGTCATATTGAGGATTGATCTGAATCGTTGATCAGACATGATGAAGGCCCGTGAAGAGTCAAAATCACGACAAGATCTAGACCGTTGGGTCTAGAGGACACGTGGCAAAAGATTGTCATTTCGCTAACTGGAGAGTCAAAAGAACGGGGTTCCCTAACCTCTCAAATTTGCGATATGCGAAATCGCAAAACATTCTCAGCCATCAATTCAAGGTTTGATTTGGATCCTTGATCCGACTCTTTTTTTAGAGTATCGGATATCAGGAAATGGAGGGGTCAAGTCTTGAGACTTTTTCATCATAAGAATGTCGAAATCGCAAAGATATCTGGACCGTCGAATCATCAGGAATGTGAACCATTGATTCGACTCCATTTCGGAGTTTCGGATACCGGAACTTGGAAGTGTCAAGAACACTTCACCACAGAAACGCCGAAATCTTGAAATGTGAATTTGCGATATATAGTTTCAAACTAGTCGGTGGTCACCGCCTGTGGTCTCATGGGGGAAGGAGCTAGTATAGACAAGCTCCTTTTCGGATTTTTGGGGATCAGGATATGGAGTGTAACAAATCTTTACCCTGGGGATCCCGAAATACCGAAATGTGAATTGGCGAAATCAACGGAAGATCACATGAAGTCAATCCAATGGTGCAGGGGGTTTTGGGCATGATTGGAGGGCTAATGTTGCTCCTCGCAGTCTAACTGCTAGAAACCATTGATGGTCTCTACCAGAAGATTCGAAGAGACCTCTTTTTGATTGCCAGAGGAGCTGAAGGGTATCCAAGCTTCTTCCAGTGAATGAAGACGATTCTTAGAGGGACTGACAAGTGGATGAGCGTTGAAGTTTGTAACTAAAATAGAAAGTATAAGCTCGACTATGCTAGAGAAGATGTAGAGTCTCGACTACCGGAGAGGTTGAGGAAGCTCATCATGACATCCAGTGATGTTGAACATGTGGGAAAACTACCAGAGAAGTTGAGAAGTCGTAATGATGATCAGACAGAGAACTCACCGTGAAGAGATGTAGAAGCATTACAAATATTGCATGCACAAGGTGCACAGAAGCTATAAGAACACAACACGGAGAAGTGATGAGGTTGTTGTTGCTGAGGTGAAGTAATGCAGGTGTGAAGAAGTAAAGGGGTGGTGTAGCAGCTGAAATGGATAGGAAACAAAAGGTGCATTGAATGGGAATGGCACACAGAGAAAAAAAGGCAAAAGAACAGAATGGGCAGCGAATGCATGCAGGAAGACAGTGAGGAAGACTGAGTAGCAAAATCTTGCAGAACAGTGATGAGACTGGTAAGTTGTTATTGAACACTATATCACTGTAATAGGTTTCAGTATTTCATATT
>SNQJ01S0245147.1:0-13214 GCA_010110895.2 Picea sitchensis
ACTTTTATTAGACAAGTGTGAAGGTGACAGAGATGGCGAAGAGCAAGGAAAGAATGGCAAGCTCTAAAAAGCAGTCAGACAAGATTCAAAAAAGGGTTACGGGGATACTCAGGACAAGCGAGTGTTGCACGATCAAATTTTATGTATCGGAATTTTTGAGTGCAAAATGTGTAAAATGGAAGAGATGATGATGGGGCAGTTCAGCGACCGGTTTGTATATTTGTGGAATTCCTGCAAAGTCGGAATTTTTGAGTGCAAAATGTGTAAAATGGAAGAGATGATGATGGGGCAGTTGAGCGGTCGGTTTGTATATTTGCGGAATTTAGGCAAAGTGGCTAAGTATGGAATAGGGAAATTGCTAATTGCATGCCTAGAAATAAGATCTTATATATAATTGGCAATTGCTAACTGCAAAGGGGTGTGGGCATAAGAAACAATGACTAGGAACTGAATATTTCTTCAACCCACCAAATTGACGATCCGTCAAAGAAATTCAAAGAAATGGAGAAGTATTGAAAGATGATAGACGAGCTTCAAAATGGGGTGACAATAGTTCCACAAAATATGCGAGGACCCGACGGTTAAATTGTATTTCTCGGAATTTTTCAGTGCAAAATGTATACCACAGAAGAGGGCATGATAGGTGGAACGTAATATGGAAGAGGGTATGATCTGAGTTCGGTTGCAAATTTGTATATTGCGGAAGTGATGGGAATTCACGGTCGGAGAAGTTTCTGGGTATGGAATGGGGAAGCAGTCGGTCGGTGTCGTGATAAAAGAGGACGAGTGCAAGTTTGAACCCATAACACCACCCACACACGTAGCCATACATTTTCGAAAAAACAAACAAGTGATGAAAAAGATAAAGTTCAGGGAAAAGAGAAACGAAACAGAATTGCAAAGTTGGCAGGAATAGAAAATAGTGACCAAGAATATGATCTATGAGTTTACTTGGTTCTTTCTTGTATGCTTCATCTGTCAATTTGTATATCATCAAACTGCGAGGCATTTTATTAGTCAACCAACCCGCAAGTCCGGTTGTCAATTTGTATAGTGTGGAACTATGGGCGTTGTCTGCAGGACACAAAACTATAGAGGAAATGCTTTTCCCTTTAATATAAATTTTGTGGGGAAAATGTGGTATGGCTCGTTTTAGCACTTTTCCATCTATAAACAAAGGCAATCTTGAGCCCACCGGCCCTAGAGCTTGTCTTTCAATTTGTATATCGCAGAGCTCCGAATGTTGTTTGGAGGTCACAGAAAAGTAGAAGTGCAATGTTGACCCAGTCAGCGCGCAAGTCCGCGTGTCAATTTGTATATTGCGGAACTCTGAGTGCTAGTTGTAGGACACAAAACAATAGAGGGTCAATTTAAAGAAAGGGGTAGTGCTCGCTGGAAATGCGTGAATCCGCCAAGCCGCGTGGCAAGGCATTTTAAAAAAAAAAACGATTAAGTAACCAAGAAGAGAAACTACAGGGAATAAAAGAGTGGGAAAATAGAAAGGTGGAAGGCAGTTTTCGTAAGCGCGAATTGGTTTCAAAAAAGCCCCATTGTTGCAAAACCATCATTTTCTACTAATTGTCAGCAAATGCATTGTTGAAGATTAGATTTTATTGCAACCCATGCGTGTAAGTATGTTCTTGATACATTCTTCCATGATTGTAACATATTAACTTAACTACTAAACTTCATTTTCTACTAATTGCCAGCAAATTCTTTGTGGAAGATTACATTTTATTGGAACGTGTGGGTGTAATTGTGTTCTTGATACATTCTTCCATGACTGCAACATATTAACTCAAGTATTAAACTTCTTGCATTATGGGTTGTTATCATTAAAACTTAATAATTGCATGTCTAGAAACAAGAATAACGATTTTGCTGCAAGATTGTACATTGGTATTGCTATGTTTTATCTGCATTACGAATAGAATTGAACGTTGGTTTGAAACTGTGTAATCCATTTTTTGTTTGCATAAAAGGCTGGTGGATTGACACAGTACATTGTCATATAATTGTTATATGTTCCATCTTAGAAAAAATAACCTAATTAAACACAATATCCAAGAAGTATGAGAGCATCGAACCATGCCAATGAGAACATGCGTTAAATCCAAAAAAGAATCAACAACGAAGAATCCAAGGAAATTATTTTTTAATAGAAAATCCATTTAATAAAAAGGAAAACACCGAGTATTGTACATCTATCCTTAGAAATTGGACCCATTTCTTCAGGCCAAAACATTGAACGTATCTACAACAAACATAGGCACGGGATCTGCAGTATGCAAGATCCTCACAGTTTTCTCCTCGATGAATCGTCCTGTGCTAAAATTGATAGTTTTCATAAGCTTCCCATGAAGAAGAAGATGAAAAACATTATAGGGGAAATGGAATAGCCCTTAGCTGAAACCACCTCTGCATAGTCGAAAAAAATCCAGGAGCACAGGTTGCACGTGCAATTTCAGAGGCCCAAATTAGTCCATTATGGGTGGAAGGAGATGACTAGTAGAAAAATGCCTTGCAGCATTGAGAGTTTTGGACCTGATTCCCAAATATGTTAATTGTATATCCAGAGAATAGAACACTAGTCCTGCAAGTGAATAATGTTTTGGATTGAAATATATCTCTAGGAGCATCAACGGATCATTACTTTACAATGAAACTCTTCCTCCCAGAACAGACTAATTTGGAACTCTGGAATTCCTATTTTCATGCTGCAAAGCATCTATTGCGTTTACCATCAGTTTCTTTTATGAAACTCCTTTTGGTCTTGTCAGGACCGCCATCACCAAGCCGGGAAGTTCCATCAGTTATGGTTCATTTCAATTTGGGTGTAGCAGTGGGAAGAGTCTCTGCATTGCCATCATCCATTGTCGTATCATCGCCCATCAAATCATCTTCTTCCAGCTCAGAATTCATGAAATCAACCTCTATGCCAACCATGAATGCAACTGGGCAGGTTCTCTGACCAGGCAGGGTTGCCTTGGAATTCTTTGGCTTTAAATATATCTCTCGGTGTACCAAGGGACCATCTCTTTTTTTTCTCCTGGGCGGAGGGAGATGAGAAGTAAGAATATGCCCTGGAATAGTGGAACCTCTGGCCATTATGCCCCAATGTGTTTATTGTATCTGACAAAACTGTCGCCACAAATTAACAATAATTTTCGTTTTCTCGAGACGATGTTTGAAATGAAAATTGGGGTGGGATAATATAACCCTCCGCAAATTATGGTTTAATGTGTATCAATGGAATATCTCCTCAAGACTTTTGTTGATCAATGACAATCTCCAGGGTTCATGCAAAATGAGTTGTCACCATCACATCTCACTAATTTCATAATTAGAAAAAAGTGTGAAGGTGACGGTGACGACGAAGAGAGATTAAGAATTAGAAATTTCTTAAAAGTGCCAACCCGTCGGTGCACAAAAAAAAGATTTCATCGTGTTTGAAATGAATACTTGGAAAGGAAAACATACTTGTGTGAAAATCTTAGTTTAATTCATAGTAATAACAAATCTTCTCCGGACTTCTGGACATTAATGACAATCTTAACGGTTCCTGTAGGATGAACTACTAGCATTAAAGCTTAATTATTGCATATCTGGAAACAAGTACAAAGGCAGCGGTGATGGAGAATTGTGGAGAGGCACCGACCAACCCGCGAAACCGATTCCAAGAAATACCTAAGTATGGAAAGCGGTCGGGCCTGTTACAAAAGAAGAAGGGCAGAAGATATACCCAGGAGACATGAAGGGTCGATGGTCATATTCCATCTTAGTGACAAATATCGGTCGTCAATTTGTATGTCACAGAATTTCGGTTGTTGTTTGTGCGTAGGGGAATAACAGAAGTGCAATGGCGAGAGGGAAATTTGTATCTTGTTGAACCTGGGGTTCTGTATATAAAAGCATGAGACATTTGGAAAAAGGACCAAGTAAACAGAAAGTGAAAGCATACAAGATGAAGGGGGGTTTGTTTTCAAATTTGTAAATCGCAGAAGTCTGGGTGCTAGTTGCAGGGGGAGGAACATTGGAAACGCAGTGTTAAACCCACCTATGCAGGAACCTGCGTTTCAAAAAGGAAAAGAAAAGAGAAAAGATAAACTAGAATTTTTTGGAAAAATGAGTAATACACACTAAATATGTACTATAAAGTATGAACATGAGATGTTATAGATCATGTACAGATTCTGCATTCCATACTTAGCCACTTTTTGGATCGTGGGTTCTCGGACTGGCGGGCTCTAAATTGGGAATCCATTGTTCTGTGGCCTACAAATAGCATTCCATACTTAGCCACTTTTTGGATCGCAGGTTCTCATATTGGTGGGCTCTAAATTGGGCATCCATTCTTTTGTGGCCTACAAATAGCATTTAGAATTCCACAATATACAAATTGTCCAGCAGACCTACGGGGTGGGTCGCTCTAAATTGCACTCCTTTTGTTTTGTTTCATAGAAACAATACTCGGATTTCTGCAATATACAAATTGAAAGATGGACTCCAAGGCTGGCAACCTCGAGTATGCAATTATTTACGGATGCTAATCCATATTAACTATTGGACATTATCTAAAGACAATATTTTGAATACTAAATTATTAATATTTAATATTGATATTATACAATTTAATTAGACAAGGAGGTTTGTACAATATGAAACAAGGAAGTGGTCGGTCGGTCGGGATGGTGATATAAAAGTAAGTGAAATCTGAATAAGTGAATCTTCCAACTTCCTTACCAAGAAATTTTCCAAAAAAAAAGGAGCAATACATAAAATCTATTTTTGGAAAGAACGGATATGAGATTTTATAGAGCATGTAGTGTTTCCGCATTCCATACTTAAGCCAATCTTTGTATCGCAGGTACTCGGGTTGGCGGGTTCAAAACTGGGCCTTTGTTGTTCTGTTAGCTACAAATAGCACCCAAGAGTTCTGTAATATACAAATTGACAGGCGGACTTGCGGGCTCGCTCGCTCAACATTGCATTTCTATTGTTTTGTGTCGTTCAAACAACACTCGGACTTTCGCCATATACAAATTCACAGATTGAATCCAGGGCTGGCGGGCCCAACCTTGCGATTGTTTACGGATGTTGATCCCTGTGAACTATGTAACACTACCAAAAAACATTATTTTCAAAACTAAAGTATTGATATTAAATATTGATATTGTACAATTTAATTACATAAAATTATAAAAGGATGTGAAATATCTTATTTCAAAGAAAAACCCGCATATTCGGAAACTTGCATTCCAAAAATTTTGTATAATATGAAATGGGCAAGAGGTTGGTCGGGCTGCTGATATAAAAATG
The DNA here is from genome assembly GCA_010110895.2 of Picea sitchensis. Lineage (NCBI taxonomy): Eukaryota > Viridiplantae > Streptophyta > Pinopsida > Pinales > Pinaceae > Picea > Picea sitchensis. Next base: position 5,320 of record SNQJ01S0245147.1, read on the forward strand.
GGTGGAAATCTGAACACGTGTATCCATCAACTTCCACACCTACAAAATTTAGCAAGAAACGAGTTATACATACCAAGTATGTACTTTTATAAAGTATGGGCATGAGATTTTATAGAGCATGTACGCAACCCTCATTCCATACTTGGTCACTTTTTGGATCGTGAGTTCTCGGGCTGGATCGCGGGTTCTGGGGCTGGCAGGCTCAAAATTGGGCCTTTGTTGTTATGTTCCCTACAAATAGCACCCAGATTTCTGCGATATACAAATTGAGGGTTCTCGGTCTGTCGGGCTCAAAGTTGGGCATCTATTGCTCTGTATCCTACAAATAACATCCATAGTCCCATGATATACAAATTGACATCCGAAGCTGCAAAATGGGTCCTTCAACATTGCAGTTCTATTGTTTTGTGTCTTCTAAACAACATTTAGAGGAAACGAGTAATACATAGTAAATATGTACTTCTAAAAACTATGGACATGAGATTTTATAGAGCATGCACAGATTCCTAATTCCATACTTAGCCACTATTTGGATGGTGGATTCTCGGGTTGGCGGGTTCAAAATTGGGCCTCTGTTGTTCTGTGCCCTACAAATAGCATCCACATTTCTGTGATATACAGATTCACAAGCGAACTTGCCAGCTATTTGAATTTTAAGGTCCTCATGTTCATGTCATAACACAATTGGACTTGGGCCAGTTTATATTCATTTATTACAATATCAAATGGAGAAGTGATCGGTCATGTTGGTGATATAAAAGTAAGTGAAATCTGAAGTCGTGAATCCACCAACTTTTGCACCTAGAACTTTTCCAGAAAACGAGTAATACATACTAAGTATGTACTCTTATAAACTATGGACATGAAATTTTTATAGAGCATGTACAGATCTACCATTCCATACTTAGCCATTTTTTGGCCCGTGGGTTCTCAGGCTGGCAGGCTAGAAATTAGGCCTCTATTGTTCTGTGCTCTACAAAAAGAACCCACAATTCTGCGATATATAAATTGACAAGAAGAACTGCGGGATGGCTGGCTGAACATTGCACTTCCATTGTTCTGTGTCCTCCAAATAGCACTCAGAGTTCCGCAATATACAAATTGACATATGGAATCGAGGATTGGTGGGTTCAAGTTTGCCATTGTTTATGGATGGTAATCCCTATCAACTATCTAACATATCTAAAAAAATTATTTTCAATACTAAATTATTAATATTAAATATTGATATTGCAAAATTTAATTAGACAAGAAAGTTTGTACAATTTGGTCGGGCGAGTGATATAAAAGTTTTTCGACAAACGAGCAATACATAGTAAACATGTACTTTTATAAATTATGGACATGAGATTTTATACAGCATATGTGGATCCCTCATTCCATACTTAGGCACTTTTTGGATCGTGGGTTCTCAGCCTGGCGGGCTCAAAATTGAGCCTCTATTGTTTTGTTTCCTACAAATAGCACCCAGACTTCCGCGATATACAAATTGACAAGTGTACTTGTGGGCTGGTTGGCTCAACATTGCACTTCTATTGTCCCATGTCCTCCAAATATCACTCGAAGTTCTGGGACATACAAATTGACAGGACCCCACGACTGGCGGATTCAAGATTGCAATTGTTTACGGATGGTCATCCTATCTAACTTTATCTAAAAAAATTATTTTCAAATACTAAATTATTAATATTAAATATTGATATTGTACAATTGAATTACATTAAATTATTAAAGGATGTCAAATCGCTTATTTTTTAAAAAATGAAGGAAAGAAAAGAAAGTATTTTTTAAATTCTATCACCACAAGCATAATAAGGACCAATTTGAATTTTAAGGGCATCTTGTTCATATGATAGCAAAATTGCACTCCGCACAGTATATATTCATTCATTTCAAATTATTCTAAGACATTAATTTTACTGAGTTCATCGATTAAGCAAAAATGCCAAAACAACGACCAATTTGAATTTTAAGGGCCTCTTCTTGAGATGATAGCACAATTTCACTTCGCACAGTATATATTCATTGATTTCAAATAATTCCAGGACAATAATTTTACCAAGTTCATCGATCAACGTAATCTTCTAAAACAAGCCACATACTACATTTGCATCACAGCGCCATAGAAATTTTCAGGCGGATCTGCGGGCCAACTGGATAAAAAATTCAATTATATTGTTCTGTGTCCTCCAAACAACAGTTGGATTTACGTGGTATACAAATTGAGATATGAAGCACACAACCATGAACCAACCAAACTTCAAACATGCCGCAAGTAAGTTACCAAGAGGTTCCATAGAGCAGGACCCATCGACCTTTGCACCAAACAATTTGATATACAAAGAAAAGACGTCACCGCATTCGTTTTCTCTTACATCTGGTATATGTTCCCAGTAGAAAATAACCAAGGCCATGGGATATATGGGGTTTTCTACCATGCTTCCCATTTTTTGGACCGAACAATCTTATGCATGTGTAATCCAAACTAGCCAAGTCTGACGAACATTCATTTGGATGTTCAAGAAATATTGCAGAGACACATGAGGTATTTTTGTTTCCTGCCAAAGTTTGATATATATATATATATATATATATCCCTTCTTCAGCCAATATGCAAAATTGCATTGTCCTCATTTAAGGTGAATTTGTTGTGTATATGAAGCTCCCGCAGCATGTAGACACTGCTTGCCTTTTTCTGTAGATACGTTTCATACAAAAACTCTGCCAAGTTAGGAAGCACATTTTGTAACAAAGGCTGCCTAATCGTACAATGCACGGTTTTGTTGCCCACGGTTCGGATGACACCATTGATGCAATGTCCATATATATATGGACATTTTTCACCACATCAAAGACAATCAATCGTATCACCACTTATCAAAGCAGAAGCAGGAGAGTTGCATTTTGCACATACAGGTTCAAAGGGGGTCGAGTACACATTGGCTGCAACTAAAACACCTTCAACCTACGAACGTGAGCATATGAATTAATACATTGAACAACATAATACACAACTACACCCCCCCCCTCCCCTTAAAAAACAAAACAAAATTAAACAGGCCGCATAAATTCGTTGAAGGCTATTTCTATAAGCAAAGTGAGGATCATTTTGTGGATGTATATACACAACAGTTGTAGAGCTAGCTAGTTTCTTCAAATCCTCTACTATATCTGCTCGCAAATCTGTTATAAATGTTGCCTGGGTTGTCCTAAAGATCCTTTCTCGAACATCCCTTTTCTTTGTTATATTTTTGGACAACATAAGTGGAATCTGCCTTTTTGCAATTGTTGTTCGATTGACAAAAACAAATTTGAATATGTATCGAACAATTGTAGCTGCAACATCGAACAGTGCAATATTTGTGTAACTTACCCGAGATACATGCACATGCGAAAGTAAAGGAAAAAACTGAATATGTAAAGCGGTACCATTGCCTTGTGATTGTCCAACTCTTCATCCTTTATATGGAGAATGTGTTGCAAGCCAAGTTTTCTCACCAATGTGACAGTTGCGCCAATCGTTCCGATTGGGTAACTATCAGTGCTCTGTGCAATCTAGCTGATAGTTGAGTCCGGGACAAAACGATATTCTGAACAAACAGTGGAAATTTTTTCCACAATGCTTGTTTCGTTGAGCGAAATAATTCGATCGCAATCACCACGATCATATACTGTTTTGGGAAATATATTAAAATTTGTAATGGATATCCTATTACCCGACAATATCTTTTCTGCATGTTTCTGGACAAGTTGTGGAGGAACAATCAGTGTCACTGTCATCATGGCCTCCTTGTTTGTCATGTCAGCACGCATAATGGATCTACTTTTGTTTTCCTTGTCCAAGTAGGTGCTATAGATGACCATTATGTCCTCGACAAACACTTGTCCAGTTCGGCGATTGTTCAAGCCCTCTATTGATAGTACTTTGGATGTTACAACTCTAGACCTGGTGACAATTTTTGAACAGGAAAACTAAAGTGAATGGTAGTGTGCATTTTTTTATTTTTGTATTTCTATATTCTTCTTTCACTGGAATAAATCTACAAGTAGATGCATAGCTTTGATGAACTATGGAGCCATAGTTTTTCAACCACACCTCTTAGTCTGCGGAACATGCAGCATGTTCGGGGTCTCGCTTGTACTTGTTCATACTTCTTGCGAGCTGCAAACCATGTATTGCAGATGACATCAACATATCCACCATGCCATAGATGAATATATACACAAGGATATTTTTTTAGTAAACACAGTAAGAGCAAAGCATATGCATCTTTACCTTTGGCCTTGTCGGTCTGTTGATGTCTGGGATGACTGGTTGCTCATGCCCATGTCACTAGTCCAACTTTTTCTGATGCAAGCATGTGCATATGAACATAAGGACTAAACAAGCACATGCATTGTATAATGTCCATCGCAAGGACCAAATAATCGTAAAATTGTATGCATCTAATTTTTTTAACTGGACAAATGTTTGACAGTAAACAGGGCATGAAGGCGGGGCACCATGGCTAAATTGTATATCGCATACCCCCGGAAGCCAGGGTAGAAATTTTCAACTTGCCAGCCCGACACCCACAATCGAGAAAGTAGGTAACTATGGAATCAAGCGCGACCACAGATGTGAAACCGTTAGTCCGCCAACATGCGCACCAAGTCATTTTTGGAAAGCACACTAAGCAGATGAATTAGAAAACAAAAGGGATAATAGAAAATGGAAAAAGTAGAAATATGGAGGGTAGAAAGGCCCATTGTTTCCAAGCCATCGTTTTCATGTCTAATATTATATTCCCCCACCCGGTTTGTATATTTAATTTACCAGCACACTTGGTATACCTTTTAGAAGATTGTACCACATAACCCTCTGCTGCTGCACAGAACAATTCATCTCCCTGTCCAAGCAATCTGTTCTTTTCAAGGCAGCAACGTCGAATATGCAATGGACATGAAGGCAAGTTAGTATGAAGAAAGACATCTAAAATAAAGAGAAATTGGTCTATTTACCCGCCAAAGAGTCCATCGCCATCTCCAACTATTTTGTTTGTTTAAATGTACCAATGCAGCGAAAAGACAACGGACATGAAGCAGGTTAGTATGCAGGAAGGCATGTAATGAAGATAAATCACCATGTAGGAAGGCACACAACATGTATATATAATAAACTAGGTGAACACATATACAGACCATAAATGAAATACAAAACAACGCAATATGAAATAACATTACAAGCATGCGCCTTTCTATATCTTGTTCAATCGATGCAGTCAAGACTCCCTCATTTTCTCCAGCTATTATGTTTGTTTAAATGTGGGAATGCACAAAATACAATGAACATGAATAGAAGCTAGTAAAGATGTACATAGAGTAAAAAAGATGCAACGAACAGTCTAGAAGATAGGCAGAAACATGAACCTTTGCGCTTATCCATCCATGGTTGTAAACGTGTAATTTTTTTTCCCTGCCCAAAAGATATTACAAGCCACAAAATATCACGCAATTGCATGGCCGTAGCTAAACGATTTCTGGTTTTTCACAGAAAATTGTTCAGATATGCTTCCACCGATGGAAATATGTGTTCTTTGTCCTCTACATAGACAGTTGTGCCCACGATACAAGTTTTTGGTTTTCCGTGGCAAACTACCCAGACATGCTTCTAGACATCCAAATATAATCTTGCAGAATCTTTGTTGTACATATCATACCTCAAGCACACCACAAATTGTATCATGCACACACCAGTCTGTATAGAGGAGAAAGAACATGTAATGTCATATCGGCACATCTGACCATACATGGTCTATAAATGTATCCTGCATATGCTTTATTATAACAAAAAAACAACAGATATTGCAATTTCACATGTAATCCTCGAACAATTTTGCATGCAACTATTTTCTTTCATGGCAGCACTGAAGCACCAACAAATATCACAGAATAACAGATATCGACCTCAACAGATAGGGAAAATAGCAAAACTTCATGTTGACTCCTGGGTGCAGGGAACGAACACCGTAAAGCGCCCCAAAAAACAATAATAATCCAAAAAAAAAAAAAAAGCTCCAACCACCGTCGTTGGATCCCAAACCTGCAAGGACGAATCAAACAAAAGAAAACAACAATCACCAGACAACGAGAAAGCACAAATAGGCCGAACTGCACCCCCAGGGCCTCAAATCGTAAACCTGATCCAAACAAATAGAACCAACAACCCACGAACCAACAAACCAGCAAGAACCACCGAGCCAGTAAACAACATATGTATCTCCAACGATTACGAAACTGCAACCCAAGAACAGAAGGAACCGAAAACATACGAGGACCATGCCACTACAAATAAGCAAATATTCTTACTTGTAGACTGCAAACACTAAAAAACAAACAAGGAATAGAAAATGAAACTATGGCATCGAAACTTACTCTGAAACGTTGAAATGCAGAAGCGCAGGTCAACTCACAAACGAAACAACAATAAGAAACAACTATGAAACCAACGAAGAATAAGCACTCATTGAACCAATAAAGAATGTATGTAGCTTCAAAAAAATGAAATTGCATTGCAAAGGTAGAAGAAGGATGAAACATAGAATGGTTGTTGAACTGGCGGTGGACAAACAAGACTGTGCAAATTCACTGTAACTGTTGGAAAATTTCGATAAAAAATGTACTCTGAGAAGCATATTTACATAAACATTTAAGGCTGTTAGGCTGTCTAAGGACCTCGTGGTATGCAAACATTTAAGCCGTCAGGCCTGTTGGAGGACATCGCCTCATGTAAACATTTAAGTTGTGAGGCCTATTGAGGCATCTCGAAAAAAGTGTCAATACATTTGAACAAAAATACATCCGACAAGGACGTTATAAACTTTGGAATTCTCAATCACTATAAATCTTGGATAACAAAACATTTCAATATACTTAGTACATATCAAAACTTTGGAATATATTCAGCTAGCAGAAAATGCTAATACAAACATTCAAACTAATGCTAGCATTAATCCAACTACAAGCAATATACAGGAAAAATATATGATTCAAAAAGACTGTATACGAGAAAAAATTTGGATATGTTGCCATATAAAACATTGGAAATAGCGAAGCCGGCAATAACACCTCCAATCTCTTATCCAATCAAATCAGTACATATATATGGTACTTTTTATTATATAAAAATATATGCTTTTAATTCCCTAGCTCCAACAATAAGTATTATGCAAATATTTTTGGTCAAAGGACAAACTAATATGTAGTCAACAACTTATCAATCACTATAGTCCCTCTATGCCTACGTCAAGGACTAATAATACATTAATTATTATTAATCATTTTTAACAAACTAGTGATTCTCATTCACTACTTTATTTCTAAGATATTATCCCCCTCGCATATATCTTGGCTTGGTTAGTATATTTAAGAATATTAAACCTTTTTTTTTTAATTTTAAATACGAGAAAGAGTGTTGGGAATATTAAAAGTGTTGGTTTGGTTAGTATATTTAAGAATATATTTTTATTTTTTTTAATTTTAAATATGAGAAAGAATGTTGTGAATATTAAAAGTGTTTTAGCATTTGCAACTATGTTTTTTTCTCAAATGGTATGTTTGTGGCTGATCCAAGAATATAGCTTAAACTTGCATCCCAATGTGAACTTCCAAATAAACAAAGTTTTGAACCATGCAGAAATGAAAATACTTTACACATTAAAAGGTCCCATGTTCAATTTTTAATCGAAATATAAATCTAACAACATAAGTACATTTCTTAAAGTTTCTTCATTCCATTTAAATGGGAAAAATTTTCACCTAAATGTTTTGAATAAATACTTTGGTCATCATCAAATCAAAGCACCATGAAATTGAAAGTGGAAGATTCAGTCTTTATAAGTGTGGAACATCTCTAC
>SNQJ01S0245148.1:0-13214 GCA_010110895.2 Picea sitchensis
AGATATGATCCAAGAGGAAGACCAGTAAAGTACAATCATGTCGCTGAGATGAAGATAATAATGAGGAAGAAGATTATAATTATGCAGATTAGGAGAAGGTGGCTCATGTAGTCGATGTGTCAAATGAAGAAGTTGAAGAAGTTGATCATCCAAATGTAGGAGACGACGATCTCATTGATGATATAGATAACTATAGTAGAGAAAATGGTGTTCATGATGATGTTGATAGGAATGAGCCTTTCACAAATATCGATTATGAACCAGATACTGATACAGATGTTGAGTTGTATGAAGAAGAAGATGACTGATATTTAATTGTTGAAAAGAAGAGGTATGTGTTTATATCTTTTATATGTTTTTAGTTTGTATAATATAGTATATGATACATGTTCTTTAGAATTTCAAATTAGGTAATATGGGGAAATTGAGAATGATGTGAGGGGGGGGCATAATTAGAGCTTCCACCTTCACGTGGTTGCCCCTGTTTAGTAGAGAATGAACTATTCTCAAAACCAAGAGGATCTATGCACGATTGTGCCTAATCATACCAACGATGTAGGTATGTCCATCATCAATTCATCATTATCATTCTCAAATTTATCATTCTCCAAACATCTTATACAAATTTTACAAGGAAAATGTACTAGGACTAGACACAGGCAACAGTGACCTGTGAATGGGGCCAAAGTTGAAATTTGTTCAAACTGTTTATGAATGCATTGAAATTTGACATGGATAGACTATGCGCATGCCTTAACGATATGGGAGGGTTTCTGGACTCAAATTTGACTCACACACCCACTTTCTTCCATCATCAATTCATCATGTAAACCATAAACCCTAATTTAGTGGAGTCATCGATTTGTTCCCAGTGAATGGATGCGTTGTTGTTAACATGGAATGGGACAACACATGTACCTTCTTAATTTTATTCCTTCACTTGATGTGGGCCTGGTCATTCCTAGCCTTGAATTGAAAGTTTCCCCTAGTCTTAGTTGTCACCCTTCATAAATGTTGTCACCCAACGATCATTATATTAGAAGGTTGGAGGCATGTGGTCATTGGGATCATGAGGATTTATAACCCCACATTAACAAGAGACATTAATTGATCAACTTTGACTAGATTGAAAGGTACGTGCAATTGAAAATACTAACAACCCAAAACTAAAAGGGATCAATACATCGACTATCAATGAGAAGTGATCTCATCGTGGTGTGTAGGAATAGGCCTAGCACCTTCAAAATTATCATTCTCCAAATATCTTATACAAATTTTACAAGGAAATTGTACTAGGACTAGACACAGGCAACAGTGACTTGTGAATGGGGCCAACATTGAAATTTTTTCAAACTGTTTATGACTGCATTGAATTTGACATGGATAGACTATTCGCATGCCTTAAGCCCATGGGAGGGTTTCTGGACTCAAATTTGACTCACATGCCCACTTTCTTCCATCATCAGTTCATCATGTAGTTGAGGATGAGGATAATAACAAGGAAGAAGATCATGATTATGCAGATCAGGAGTAGGTGACTCATGTAGTCGATGTGTTAGATGAAGAAGTTGAAGAAGTTGATCATCCAAATGTAGGAGACGACGATCTCATTGACAATATCGATAACTATAGTAGCGAAAATGACGTTCATGATGATGTTGATAGGAATGATCCTTTCACCAATATCGATTATGAACCAGATCCTAATACAGATGTTGAGTTGGATGAAAAAGAAGAAGATTGATATTTAATTGTTGAAAAGAAGAGGTATGTGTTTATATCTTTTATATGTTTTTATTTTGTATAATATAGTATATGATACATGTTCTTTATAATTTCAAATTAGGTAATATGGGGAAATTGAGAGTGATGTGAGGGGGGGGAGAGCATGATTAGAGCTTCCACCTTCACGTGGTTTCCCATGTTTAGTAGAGAATGAACTATTCTCGAAACCGAGAGGATCTTTGCGCGAATGCGCCTAATCATACCAAGGAATAAGCCTGGGACCTTCAAAATTATCATTCTCCAAATATATTATACAAATTTTACAAGAAAATTGTACTAGGACTAGACACGGGCAACAGTGACCTGTGAATGGGGCCAACGTTGAAATTTGTTCAAACTGTTTCTGAATGCATTTAAATTTGACATGGATAGACTATTCTCATGCCTTAACGATATGGGAGGGTTTCTAGACTCAAATTTGACTCACACGCCCACTTTATTCCATCATCATTTCATCATGTAAACCATAAACCCTAACTTAGTGGAGTCATCGATTTGTTCCCAGTGAATGGATGCATTGTTGTTGACATGGAATGGGAAAACACATGTACCTTCTTAATTTTCTTCCTTCACTTGATGTGGGCCTGGTCATTCCTAGCCTTGAATTGAAAGTTTCCCCTAGTCTTAGTAGTCACCCCTCATGATAGTTGTCACCCAACTATCATTATATCACAAGGTTGGAGGCATATGGGCATTGGGATCATGAGGATTTATAACCCTACAATAACAAGAGACATTAATTGAACTTTGACTAGATTGAAAGGTGTGTGCAATTGAAAATACTAACAACCCAAAACTAAAAGGGATCAATACACTCACTGTCAATGAGAGGTGATCTCGTCGTGGTGTGTAGGAATAGGCCTAACACCTTCAAAATTATCATTCACCAAATATCTTATACAAATTTTACAAGGAAATTGTACTAGGACTAGACACGAGCAACAGTGACCTGTGAATGGGGCCAACGTTGAAATTTGTTCAAATTGTTTCTGAATGCATTGAAATTTGACATGGATAGACTATTCGCATGCCTTAATGATATGGGAGGGTTTCTGGACTCAAATTTGACTCACACGCCCACTTTCTTCCATCATCAATTCATCATGTAAACCATAAGCCATAATTTAGTGGAGTCATCGATTTTTTCGCAGTGAATGGATGCGTTGTTGTTGACATGGAATGGGACAACACATATACCTTCTTAATTTTCTTCCTTCACTTGATGTGGGCATGGTCGTTCCTAACCTTGAATTGAAAGTTGCCCCTAGTCTTAGTCATCACCCTTCATGACAGTTGTCACCCAATGATCATTATATCACAAGGTTGGAGGCATATGGGCATTGGGATCATGAGGCTTTATAACCCTACAGTAACAAGAGGCATTAATTGAACTTTGACTAGATTGAAAGGTGTGTGCAATTGAAAATACTAACAACCCAAAACTAAAAGGGATAAATAAACTGACTGTCAATGAGAAGTGATCTCATCGCGGTGTGTAGGAATAGGCCTAGCACCTTCAAAATTATTATTCTCCAAATATCTTATACAAATATTTCAAGGAAATTGTACTAGAACTAGACACGAGGAACAGTGACCTATGAATGGGGCCAATGTTGAAATTTTTTCAAACTATTTCTGAATGCATTGAAATTTGACATGGATAGATTATTTGCATGCCTTAATGATAAGGGAGGGTTTCTGGACTCAAATTTGACTCACACGCCCACTTTATTCCATCATCAATTCATCATGTAAACCATAAACCCTAATTTAGTGGATTCATCGATATTGGAAAAACTAATGGCTCCTAATTCACTCCCTCTCAATAGAAATCGATCAATTATTTATTCTATATGAGCTTGCCCCCGGGGAATCCATATTCCTGATAAGCCCTAAATCCGCTCAGGTGGGTGGAAGGAATATAATTAACCATCCTTTTGGCTTGTTTGGATAGGGATGGGTTCTTTCAGCCTATTCGTTTGATCTCCATTTCCTACTAATCTCTTTTTTCCTTTGTTTCAAATGCTTGGATAGTAGCCACTACTGAAGCATTACTAAGATCATAATCAATGGAGATTTGACTTACTTACTTAGTCTCTCTCTAGGTATTGTTGGTTTGGTATATTCTTGACTAGCGGAGGAACTTGGGTTGCCCGACTTATGTGGTTCCTCATAATCCTCTTAACTGTGGGGTTCCATTTCCATATGCTCCTATATAGGTTGTTTTTCCTCATTCCCCTCATGTATAACCCAGAAACGGGGTTTTTATTCTATTTCGTGTTTCACCCCGGGCCCTTTCCTTGCCCTTTGCTCGACTGGAATGAAATATCCTTCCTCCCGTCTTCTCTGGTCGATTAGCCTCTTCTCCTGTAGATGTTGGTTCTCCTGGGAGGATTCTTCTGATTTCCATTGGGAGTGGGATCATATTTCTCAGATGACTCTGGGCATTATCTCGCTATATAACTATATTTATGGCATTCTCAGCATCTTAAGGGTGGTGCTTCATAGTCTAAGGTTTTCTCCCAGATCACCTCTCTAAGCTGTATTTCCATGGATTCGGGCAATGGTTACTCCTGTTGTAAATACGTAGATAATAGAGTTGGTCAAGGACATAAATGAAATATCTCTCACATTCCACCATAGGTAGATATTTCTCTTAAGGCGCTACCTACTGAACTGATTATTTCTGATACTTAATGCATTTCACCTACTGATCTGAGGAGTAGGCATTTCGCCATATGAATCAAGCATTGAGCTTCTCACATTGAACCTACTTTCTAAATTATATAAACAAAGTGAGTCTATCTCTTATGTGCATATTATCAAGTTGTACAAGAATATCAACATACGGAATAAGAGTTGTCGGAAGAAGATCTACCCTTAATCGAGAAATAAGAGTGGCTTACCCTTACTTTATAAGCCAACAATCCAGTTCACCCACGAGCCAATCGAAACCAAGCCATTTCCCGAGAATTTCTTTAATCTTCTCACAACAAGATCGAGACCTAATTTTGGCTTAGCGGTTAGGGTTTAGAAACTATACCTATTAGAGGTTAGAGGTTATAAGAGTTATAAGAGATTATGATTAGGGGTTGGGGTTTATGTTGGTTTTAGGGGTTATGGAAGTTGGTTGGGGTTATAAGTGTTATAAGGGTAGGGGGTTATAGGGGTTCATTAAGGTTTATATTAGTGAAGGGCGATATGGGATATTAGGGATAGTTAGAGACTATCTTGGTTATAGATTAAGGGAAATATTGATTATTATTGCTATCAATTAGGGTTTGGTATTTATACTTGTTAGTGGTTAGGTGTTGGGTTATATGGGTTACTAATTTAAGGGTTAAGTGTGATAAAGGTTAAGAGTAGAGGGTGATAATGATCATAATGGTTATGTTTTAAATGAGTTAGGGGTTAAATGCCTTAGGAGTTATGGTAACTGGGATTTACATATTTGATAGTGGGTGAAATGTTAGCCTTATTTTCTTCCTTAAATGCATCAGGGGTTGTTATGGGATGTTTAATCCAATCAACATGACTGAGAGGGATAGAACATGTTTCCTTGATTGTGAATTATATAGGTGAAGGTAGTTGGGGTGCATGCATATTACAGGAGAAAAAATAATCTATGACACATTGTATCCCAAGTATAGTATGGATCATGCATGGCCAGAGTATGTCTTCATCTGAATGGAAAATGGGGGTTGTAGAGGTTAGGTCATTATAGTATGACGAGGCTTGTGGGTGTGATTTTTTTCTTCCATCTATGTCACATGTGCATGATAAATCATTAACCATGGAGGGGTTGACAAATGTAGATAAAATGTAAGTGAAATGAGACTCTAGTTGTTAAGTTTCTATTGATTCATCTTGACAAGGTGAGATTATGCTAACACCTAAGAGTGATGAAGGGTTGTTGGAGGATATTGGCCTTACTTACTTGTAAAGAAGTGATATATGGAAACATAATCTAGGTTATCTATCATTAGTGGTGGAAATATTTTCTACCGAGGTCTTTCTAGAAAGATCATTGGGGTGGGAGGGGGGACATGGGTGCTACCTATGCCAAGTTGTGGTGGAATAGGTGGTTGGTCATATAGTAGTGTTGTAATAGATGCAATATTTAATGATTAATTTTAATATATTATATATAATATAAATTAAGTTATAATATATATTATATATAATAAACCAAACCAAAAAAATAAATAAAACATGTGCGTCGTGAAGAGAGAAAATGAGGAGACCACATGAGGAGAGTCGAGGATAGAACAAGAGATCAGTCAAGGATAGATTAGGAGATAACACCATGAGTAGATATGAGGAGATCACAGAAGGAGTAACTCCCCAAACCCTGACATTTGCGCAAGGGAACATCGGAGAAGGAGATCAAGGGCAGAGGAGACTGAGATAGAGGGTGCATGGAGGAGACTAATCTAGAGGGCACACTGTGAGCAATCTTGAGAATGGTGAGTGGTAGTTCCACCAATCCGACCTAGAATTTTTTCATTGAGATATGGTTTCACCAAGTTGCCTCTATTTTTGTTTTCCCCTTGTCTACCAAAAAAAAACATGTTTTGACTGTGTGGAGCTTGGAAAGGTCAATTTCAATCTCATTCATTCCCCCTCTCTGCCCTGGATTCAACTTATAGAAGGCATATAATGCATTAAAGATAAAATCTGAGCAGTAGGAATAGCCTTCTATTGAATGAACAACCCCTTATTACATTGAGATTCATATCTAATACAAAAGGGGTGAAACTTTAAAGAGGGTTTTACAATCATAATTCAACCTCTCTTTCAACTAAGAACATCCCTCGACAAAAAAATGTGGTAGAAATACATAAATTTCAACCTTACATACATATGAGCTCCACGAGAAAGAAGAAAATGGAAGATCCAATATATCAAACCCTTGCTCCCTTCACTTGCAATTACAAAGTCTTTGGCCTTAGTGGGGTTTTCGTCCCCCCTAAATTTATACCTCTCAAATGAGAGGAAGTCTCCTTATATAGATTCTCCCTTCAACAACTTTTCAATAAAATACTACAAAGAATACTCTAGAAGGTAATGGATCCATCTTTTCCTCCAAGAAATAATAATCAAATCTCAACAAAATGTCTTGTAGCCTCCTTGGAGTAGGGTGATCCTCATTGTGGGCGAATAAATCCATTAAAGAAATGTTGCAATAGTTTTATAGGGACACATATATTTCTCTCTTGCAAGTCACTCCTCATCTAGGTGCTTCTTTAGACTTGGAGGAAGTGTTAGATGCTTCATTACTGACATGTGTCAATCCAATAATTGAAATGTTCCCTCAAAAGCTACCATAACCCCTCCATTCACTATGAAGTATTCAATACAAGACTCAAAAGGTGGAATTATTCTTTGCTCTTGTGATGTTTCCATGGTTAAGGTTTTCTAGGATGGTCAACAAGTCAATTTATACCCCTCCAATGAAGGGAATTCCTCTAAGAGTGTGCATTTGGCCATCAAGTATGCCATAAAACTCTCCAATACCTCCTTAGAAGGTGGGTTCTCATMTTCATGTATGTAGTCTTGCTAGTGGAATGTGCCAAGGGGTCCATATTTCCCCTAGATATGTAATKTATGCCTCATACATTGTGAGATGACACTTTGGTGGTGAGGAATGCCTACAAATATGTAATTCATGCTTGAGAACTATGAAGACACCCCCAAAGGCATCCTCCAATGGAGAAACATGCATCAAAATATATAGATAAGTGTCCCAAATGGTGAACAATTTCCACATGTGCAATAGTGACTCCAAATATGTGAACTCAATAAAAAAACACACCTTCAAACAGGTAGACATGCTCCAACATGTGAAAGAAAGGTAACACATGGATCTCTATAATTATCTCTCCTATGCATGATAAACCAGATGATGCTCTTGTGATATTTCCATGGTTTAGGTTTTCTAGGATGGTCAATAAGTCAATTTATACCCCTCCAATGAATGGAATTCCTCTAAGAGTGTGCATTTGGCCATCAAGTATGCCATAAAACTCTCCAATACCTCCTTAGAAGGTGGGTGCTCATCTTCATGTATGTAGTCTTGCTAGTGGAATGTGCCAAGGGGCCTTATTACCACCAGATATGTAATGTGTGCCTCATACATTGAGATGACACTTGGTGGTGATGAATGCCTACAAATATGTAATTCATGCTTGAGAACTATGAAGACACCCCCAAAGGCATCCTCCAATGGAGAAATGTGCATCCAAATATGTAGATAAGTGTCCCAAATGGTGAACAATTGCCACATGTGCAATATTACCTCCAAATACGTGAACTCAATAAAAAAACACACTTTCAAACAGGTAGACATGCTCCAACATGTGAAAGAAAGGTAACACATGGATCTCCATAACTATTTATCCTATGCATGATAAACTAGATGATGCTCAAACCAGATTGGAAATACAATGCTAATGACATGTACCAAGCTCCCAAAGTTCACATCTCCGAGTAAAGTGTTATTGAAAACAATGCCTCTGAAAATGCGAATGAACCTTGCATTTTCAGGCTGTAAAATTTGGCTCCATATGGGGACTACACACTCTTCCAAGGTGCAAGAGAACTCTAGAATCTCTAAGAGATGTCGATGTGCATGATGTACCTGCAAAAAAATTAGGAACGCTGGAAATAGATGGCGTGATGGATCCAAACATTCACATCTTTGTCACTCCCAGCACAAGTCTCCAATTTGAATTTAGTACAAAGAAAATTGAGAGTGCTCAAATCTAACTACTCACTCTCAAGAGGGTGTACAAATAAGGTACGAGCCAAGATGCCAAAGGGAACATAGCATAAATAAAACATAATGCTTGCACATTGCGAACATCGAATTTATTCTTCATAGCCTACTCTAACAATATTAAGATATAATGCTAATTGTAATCAAAGAGCCAATGTAACCATGAAATCGGATCATAAATCATGACAAATCTCTCTGTGTTTGTTAATAAACCAAAACATTAAAACAGTGAGCTTCCCCCATGTGTATGTTGGAACCTCTAAATATGTGTTCATGAAGAATGAGTATGATCATTTATGACATAATGGAATGTCAATTTCATACCTGGGTTGATTTATTCTACTACATGAAAATTCCATCCATTGTTGGATAGGGTTGATATACAAACAATCTTGAAAATATTTTTCACTATATTTATAAATTTGAAATGGAATATCAAAATGACTTACCAAACCCTTGTTGAGGATGGAAAATGTGGTGGCTATTGAAATGTCTTCCTCATGCAAGTAGGTAAGAGCATCATAAGATTCTTCTTTAGGAACAAGAGAGAGTACGTCATCCTCAATAGAAACTCCGCAACTCTCATTATTCAAGTCTTCTTCTTGAGATGCAATGGGTTCTTCAAGCTCTTCATTCTTTGCATGTGCTAACAACTCTTCTTCATGAAGTGAAACCAACTCTTCAAGGCCTTCATCATTATTTCTATCATGATCTACAATACATTCCTCTTTTTGAGGTGTAACAAGCTCTTCAAGAGCTTTATCATCACATTCTAGATTTGCAATATCAAGGTCTCATATCTCATGTGATAAAAGGATTGGTTGGTCCCCTATTGAATAATCCTTTCGAGACTTATCGTCATGCTTTACATGGCCGGATTTGAGAGGTTTTTATTGAAAAATAACAACCAAAGAGTTTAGTGCTTCATATTTATCCTTGATTTCAACTGCCAAAATATGTGAAGGGTTATTTTGATGTGAAATCACCAAGTCATCTATTTCTCTTATTTTCTACAATCTTCTTCGCAACCCACTTCTTATTCTTCTCATAAATGACACCTTGAACCACCAAAAATGAACTCTCCAAAGAATCCTTTGCTAATTAGGTATATAGGTAACACTAACATTCTTGAACACTAGGTATGGGTCTCAGGGCCTTGACATGGTCAATGGAGGAAACATGAACTTTATTCCTTAAAGGAATCTTTCAACGAGCCAAGGCCAATAAGGATGCCTCGTATAACCACACAATGCCTTCTGAGGGTATTCCAACCTATGGTTGGGGATTTCAGTGCCACTAGGTGTTTTTGAGTAGTAGGTATGTGTCTCAAGGTCTTGGAAATGATATAGGGAAGAAGGCCATGCCTTAGGTTCTAAATAAAACTTTGAGTCATATAGAGCCATGAACAATGCCTCAAAGTACCACACATAAACTCCAGAGGGGTATCCTTGGCCTCTAAGAAATTATGTTAGTGCTCTCACAAGGTTTTGAGCATTATCTATGGGTATGAAGGCCTTGATATGGTTAAGGGGGGAACCCAAGGCTTAGTCGAAGTACAAATATTCTAGGAATCCATGGCCAAACATGACACCTCAAATTAGCACACCCAATCTCTCAAGGTTTTATGAAACTTCTAGGGCTCAAATTTCATGAATGACACCTCAAACCACCATAGATTACCTCTTGAGGGTATATTTGGCATTCAAGTAGGAGTATGGGCATCAATAGGATATTTTGAGTGTTGGGTATGGGTCTTGGGTCCTTGGACAAGACCGAGAGAGGAAACCCCCTTAATTGTAATATAATAAATCATGTATTATTTTTTTAATATAGTTTATGAAGCAAGAATGAAGCCATGTGGTCTGAGATATAACGATCCCATGTTGTAAATATGTGATATTAATTGTGAATATTCCAAGTTTGGAGCTCAAGGCCAAGTCCCTACTAGTGAATGAATAAGAGTCCAAGTGGTGGGCTAACTTTACAATGTGGTGGGTATATTTCTTATAAGAAGTTCATGGTTTTGTAAAAAGGGAAACGCACAATAACATAAATCCACCCCAATTGTTTCTTGAGGGAGAAACAAGGGGACTATGATACCACAATAGGGGAAGAGGAAATGGAATTTTTGGTTGATTTAGCCTTATCATTGTCCTTGGGGTACTATCTTTTCTTACATATGTATCCTTACAATGTTCCCATCAATATTTGACTTTTGGGTTGGTCTAAGTAAAAGTCTCATATGTGTCATATCCTGAGGAAGAGAGAGGGGTCTAATGCAAGTAAATGTTTTGCATTTTCTTTCCCATGTAGGATGGTTGGAGAGAAACCATTCTTAGAATTTCCACAATAGTTGAGACAATCCTTTAGACCTACAACCCAATTATTGTTCCTCGTTGATTGTTCAAATTTCACCACTAAAGTGTACGGATGTATACATACCCTACTCCCCTTTGGATTTGAATGTGTGACCTCTTAGGAAGAAACACATGTTCTTAACAGTGTGCTTCCATAGAAGGCGCTTTCCAAATATGTGAAATTTTCCACTAAAGGCACTTTCCAAATATGTGAAATTTGCCACTAAAGGCACTTTCCAAATATGTGAAATTCCAGGATCATGGATTTCCAAACTATCGATCCCCACTTGAACTCTTTGATAGGTCTCAAATCCAGTTCTCCACTGAGCATCGGGGGCTATGAAACTATATGAAACTTATGCAACTATATGAAACTATATTGCAACTATATGAAACTATATTGCATCAATTGTGTATGCAACTATATGCAACTATGCAACATGCAAATTATGCAACTTAAGTAACTTTATGGAACTTATGCAACTTTACGCAACTTTATGCAACATGCAACTTTATGCAACAATGCAACTTATGCAACTTTACGCAACTTTATGCAACATGCAACTTTATGCAACTTACGCAACTTTATGCAACAATGCAACTTTACGCAACTTTATGCAACATGCAACTTTATGCAACAATGAAACTTATGCAACTATGCAACTATGCAACTATATGCAACTATATGATGGATAAGTGTGGAAATTTCAACTTTGTGCAAATAAATGCAACTATATGCAACTGTGTTGTACCAAAAGCGTATATTGGCACAATAACTTATCTTCTTGTTTTAACGAATGTAGGTACCACCAAATAGGTATCTTTCAGATCTATCTTCCTTGAGTGATGATCAATACATAATAAGAGAGGTTGAAAGTGAGACGTGTTGTACTAGATCTACCGATTCTAGATCAACTAGGTTGGAAAAGGTAAGGAAAAGATTTTGTACCCGCATGCAATTTTTTATTTCCAATGGAGGGTCATGTAATTATGATGTTAAGAGCATAGGTGACATTGAGTTGCCCTTGCGGTATAAACATCTAGTGCAACGATGGGCACCTAAGGAGCTACCTGAAGTGGACACAAATTTCTTCATCGGTGGGAGGATGTATCGCATTGCTCCTTCGTACTTACATGGATTGGGGTTATTTTCCATGGATGGAATAAAGGTCGGCTATGGCACTATAATTGAATTGATGGAGTATGTCAGACCATTATACAAATACAATCACTGGTTGATGTTGGTCCTATATACGCAAAGTATGTGGAGATACGGAGTTGCCGCAAATTATATACAACTACTAGATAATAATCAAAATAAAGGGGCAACTATGTATATTGATGGAAGGAAAAAATATACTAGAAACATTGCGGGCTTTATAAATAGTACACGCCCATTGGAAACAACTAAGAAACTGAATTGCATAATTGAAGCATGTGAAGGAAATCGTATATTTGTATGTGCAACAAAAACAATAGTTCCAGGTGAAGAATTGTTGATTGATTACAACTTAAATCGAATAGATGGATGGGGTGCGACTATGGGGATAAATATCTTACATACCATTCAACTCAACCTTTGATCAATCATTGTTACAATTTATCGCTGCAATATTTCAAATTTTTACTTCATAAAGTTTTTACAATTACTTTGATAACTCTTGTTGATTAATTTATTGTCTCAACATCTATCCAGGGTGATCGTGGAAAGGCACCCAATTCGCCTCAACAGGTAAATGTTAAATACAGTAAAAACGTATGACTACAACAACTAAATTTCAGAAATTTCATTATTTTTTTTTCTGTTATTACTGCAATATTCCATTTTCTTAATGTGACAGGTGAATTTCATAACTTTTATTGATTGATTTATTGTGTCAACATCTATCTAGGGTGACCATGATAGAAGATCACCCGCTACATCTCTCCAGGGTGACCGTGGAAAGGCACCCATTGTGCCTCAACAGGTAAATGTTAAATACAATAACAACTTATGACTACAACAACTAAATTTCTGAAATTTCATTATTTTTTTTCTGATATTACTCCAATATTTATTTTTTTAAATGTTACAGGTGAATTTCATAACTTTTGTTGATTGATTTATTGTGTCAACTTCTGTCCAGGGTGATCGTGTCCAAGTTTCACCCACTACATCTGTAAAGGCACCCGCAGTGCCTCACCAGGTAAATGTTAAATACAGTAACAACTTATGACTACAACAACTAAATTTCTGAAATTTTGTTATTGTTTTTCTGATGTTACTGCAATATTTAATTTTTTTTTATGTTACA
>SNQJ01S0245150.1:0-13214 GCA_010110895.2 Picea sitchensis
TTTTTTCTTGCGAGTTACCTTTCACTTTGATACCAATTGTTAGAAAAGAGGATCATAGAGAAATAAAATAAAACATATGCGGAAATAAAACACAGAAGATACACAATACAATAGAGACACAACTGTATGTGGTTCACCCAGTATGGGTTACGTCCACGAATAAATTTCTAGTCCTTTCTTTTATTATCTAGCAAAATGAAGGGATATAACCTACAACACATCCGTTGTAACTTTATCTTCACTCTCTTACGGTATCCACTCTGAGTCACAATATAGTTTCAAAAAACCTACTACATCGCCGCAATACAATTCCCCCATACATAAAAGAGGGTTTCCTTCTAGGGAAAAAAATCCTAACATAACTTTTATCATCAGATCTACAACCTAATTATGAAATATTTAGATTGACTCTGAAATTACAATATTTTACAGGAAAATTTCCCAAAAAATTCTCTTCGAGGGCGCTGCCCCCGAACCCCTATCAAGGGGGGCTCCAATTATTTTTTCCACCCCCTGGACCCCCTGGAGACAAAGGTAATCCCCCCCACACTCCTCTGTTAGGATATGTGATCCAAACATGACTGAAACATGACCTTTGAATCAAGAATATAATCAGGCTCCACAAACAACATATTTAACCTTCTTTTTTCTAAGAAGAAAATCATTTTTTTTATTCGATGTGAAATAAAAATACATTCTTCACATGCTTACAACACTACCAACAAAATTGGGATACTATAATACTTCATTGATCCCCAATGTTTGTACTAAAGGGAAAAAAAAGACTCTTTAGGAAACTGAAATGTAACCAATAAACTAGGCAAAACACTATAAGCCAACAACAATTTAATAAACTCCATGAATCCCAGACTTAAAATGGATAAAGATATTACAGTCATCCATAATCAGTATGTTAAGACTTATCCAAGACATATTTCCTTGTAATCAACAATGAACCATTATTAATTTCCTCTAATATAAAAGCATTATCTTCCATTGATAAGCCTACTTTGGAGAGGCCATCAACTTCGATATCCTACTCTCTATAGATATGTTCAAAATCAATGTGTTCAAAAAAAGGAGCTAGTCTTTTCAACGCAAAGGACAAAAAGTGAAGTGCATTTTTAACAATCTGAGAGTGGCCTTCTATCCAATTAATTGTTAATAAATAATATCCCATTACTTGTAAGTTTTAAGGTAGATAGATGCATTTTTCAGGGAAAACTTTAGGAGAAAAAAGAGAGAGTTAAGCTCACCCAAATTTGGTTCCCCTTCCATAGTTTGCTTTGAAATAGAACACATGTGGATCCATGAGGTATAGGGAGAAACCCAATCCCACCATTGAATCTATTCCCCTACATGCCCCATCAAAATAAGCATAGGCCTTGGTCCAATCTAACATAATTTATTTTGGAAACCTCAGAGATATCAAGTGATCTTCTGAGGTGAAGTGTCACAAGATTGACCAAATCTAAGCCGAAGTTTGAAAAAAAAGGAAAAAATTATCTTCAAAAGTGATGTTGTTCTTGGCGATCCAAATGCCTTATATTCCTAGGAAGGGAACTTCCCTCCACTTCTTGAGGTCCCTCTCTTGATACCATTTATGCAAGATGATATTTAAGGACTTAACCCTTCCATAAAGAGTGAACCCTCACGAACTTCTTCAAATCTAACCATACTTGAATCAAATAATGACATTGAAGGAAGAGATGCTCATTTGTTTCATTTCTAGCTTGGCACAAAAGGAAAATACCTGGACATTCCTTCCCTCTTTTAAGCAACTGACTCATAAAACCTTACCATTGAGGGAAATCTACATAAGCATATTTGCTTTAGTTGGGGCTACAATCTTCTAGAGATTTATCCACCACCACTTGATCTCCACCCCTACCTGGTCAACTATCGCCTTATAGCCAAGATTTGTTGAGTAGCTTCCCCTTCCTCATTATAGACCCAAACCAAGGCATCTTTCTCATTAGAGAAACAAATATGTGACTTATTTAACTCTGCTAAAAAATAATTCCAGAAAGGAACATTTACACCATCCAAACCAAGATCTTCTGTTGAAAGCCACCCTTATCTCCAGAGAGTGGATTCCCATGGTTAAACTACATGATTTAAAGTGAATTTCCCCCTATCATGGAGGTGTAGCAAAATTTATTCTGGAAATAAAATGTTTCGATTACAACCCATAATTTCATCCATTCCCACTCTAACTTTTTATACCTTTCAGGCCAGGAAGGCTCCCAAAATAGGAAATTCCAAAGACAAGGCTTTCCATTGCTTTGAAACATTTTGGATGATTTTGTGTTCCCTTCCTATCCAATCCAACAATGAATTTAGTGCTATATACTTTTGTACAAGAATTTCTTTCTAGAGACTATCCTTTGAGAGGAAATTCCACAACGATTTTTTAGCTAGGGCTCACCCAATGAGATTAATGTCCTTTAAACCCCAATTCCCTAATTCCTTATGATGAGCTAGTTTCTCCCTTCTTACCCAATGGGAGCCCTTATACTCTGATCTTCCCTGCCACAAGAAGTTGAAGAAACACTTTCTAATATTATCCAAGACCCCTTTTGGAATGGATGCAAAAGTATGCCAATAAACAAGGATCACTTCTAAAACTGATTTAACAAGGATAAGCCTACCACCTCATGAGAGCCATTTATTACACCAAAGGGAGATTTTTTTTTCCACTTTCACAAGTAGCCATAACCAATCAGATTTGACATACCCATTATATTTTAGATGAAACCCTAAGTATTTGAACCCTTCATCAAGACTATGATGTTGGAATGTGAAAAAAGCCTTCAAAATCATACAAGAGATCCTCACTCATATTAGTCATGTACAGAGAAGACTTCATTACATTCACCTCCATCATAGTATCCTTGTTAAAGAGCTATATGTTGATATTATGGTAGTTGCGGGAGGTAATAACCTCCATGTGTAAACTTTGACTAGAATATAATATTACATAAGCAAGAGAAACCCTAAACAGATGTATAAAAACCCTAGAATACAATTCGCCTCAGTAGAATAAATAATATCAATATATTATCTTCAAGAAAGACAATTCGGCCCATATATGTGACAAGAACCACTATAAATAGGAGGTGCTCTAGCTCATTTGTACACACTTCACTTCAGTCACTCTCTCAGTAAAGTATAGCGCAAGTTTGGAACTGCATTTGCAAGAAAGGAAGGTGCATCTTCTGGGGTGATTCTTGGTTTCTCTCTCTAGCACTATCTAGCCTAATATATGCGCCCTACCTTCTAGCATCTCTTGTGGGTATTCTTGGTGACATTTTTGGGTATATTGGTGGATTTCTTGAAGGTGCAAATTTGGGGAAGAAGTGCAAATGCAATTGTTGCAGTTGAGTATTTTTCTTGTTATGTGGTTGTGGAGACTATCTTGTGCACTACCCTTGGAGAAGGTGTGATCTCATTGTCTTGTGTTGTTTCTACATTTGGATGGTGTTTTCTTGTTCCATCTCATGCTACTGTTGCATCTACGGTTTATTTGTTGGTTCTAGTGTGGCTTTCCGGAATCATTCTATCTAGCAAAGGTTAAGGTGCTTGGGGGTGGCTGCGTGCCTATGGTTGCGTGACAATAGTGATATTGTCTATGGTTAAAACGAGCACATCGAATATTTTAACACTATTGGATATCACTGAGAGTAGAACCATCCCTGTCACATCCAAATAGAATCAAAACACATCATCCTTGAAAGGTAAATGTGACAAGGCTAGGTTCCTTCCTAATTAATACCGATTACTAACCTCCTTCTTTTGGAATCTATGATTTCTCCGCTCATAACCTCAGATACAAGGAGGAAGAGATAAGGAAACATGGGGAAACATTGTCTTAAATCCCTAGAGGCTTAAAAAAATGAAGTTGTTGACCCGTTGATAAGCACCGTAAAATTGGTTGAAGAGACACACCCCATTATCCATCGACCTAGAGGTAAGGAAAAACCAAGATGGATTAATAACAAGTATAGATAGAGCCAAGAGACTCTATCATATGTCTTGGACAAATCAATCTTGAGGATTATCACGGGGAGATGATTAACCTTTACATAATGAATCTCCTCTTGAGTTGACCCAATATCCTCATGGATCGATCTTCCCTCTAGGAAGACAAATTGCTCAGTTGAAACATAATTCAAAAGAACCGACTTCAACCTTACACCAATAATTTCATAGAGAGATAGGATGGAATTCATCAAAAGAGGTAGGATAATTGACCTTCCGAATGAGAGATAAGAATGTCACATTCAAATATCGAGAACATTTCCCATCAATCTTACTTCCTCCACTACCCAAAGAAGGTTGTTGCCCATGAAATCAAAGAAATTGATATAAAATTCCACCATCCAGCCATCTAGACCGAGACTCCTATCCTTCCTGAAAGAACCAAGAACAATAAGAAGCTCCTCTTTTGACATTGTCATGTAAAGGTTATCACACAAATCCTCACTCACCATCCTAGGAAGTAAGGAGGCCACCTTTAAAACTTCTTCAATTCTTGCACCAAAAATATCTTTAAACAAGGATTCAAAAAGACTAATAGCCATCGCTGTCATATCATGAAAATCCCTTACCCTAGTTCTATCTTGAGCTGAAAAATCCAAAATGGTATTCTGGATCTTCCTATGAGTGGTGAAATTATGAAAATATTTAGTATTATTGTCACCTAGTGCTAACCTCATTGCTCGACTCTTCAATCTCCAATCACATTCCTTCTCTAACAAGAGCTTTACTTTTTTAGCCTCTAGTTCTTTAACCTTCTGCAAATATTCCTCGCTCAAAATACCTCCCCCTAAATCATGGAATAGTTTGGCTAAGCTATCTTCCACTTCTTTCAGTTGTGAATCTTTGTTCCAGAACCTAAGTGAGGCCCATGTCATAACCTTTTTTTTCACCGTCTTTAAAGACTTTACAAACTAGTCATAGAACAATGATCGAAGAGAAGGATTGAAAAAACACCAATTTTCTTTTACCAGTGCCTTGAAGTCATCCTCCAAAAACCACCCAGGATTGTACTTAAAGGGAGACCTTGTTTTTTGCATTGGAAGTTCAATTTTTAGAAAAACTGGAAAGTGATATGAGAACCTATTACTGCAAACCCATGAACAAACCTTCTGAAATTGTAGTAGGAGATCTTCATGAATAAGAAACTTGTCCAATCTCTTTGAAATCCCACTAACACCTACTATGTTGTTTGACGAGATGGGTTTAATCTCCATAGGCTCAACATCAACTAGATGGGCCACTTCTAATCTATTAAGAAAGAAATTGGCCAAGTTATCGAGTATGACACTCTCTCCACATATTTCAGATCTATGCAATGTAAAATTTAAGTCCTTCCCAAGACTAAATTCCCTAATTTATAGGCCTGATACTGAAGCAGACAATCCCAATAAGCTTGCTTGTCTTCATAAGGCTCGTAGATGTTGAGAAGGGTGATCAAAAATCCCAGTCTTCTGGTGAATAATTATGTACATAAGCCAAAATAAATGGAGAATTAGTTGATAAGGAACATATTGTGGTTCCAACCAGTGATAATCCCTCTAGACAAACCAGTAGAATCAATTGACAAGAAATCCCACCCTCCCAAAAGTTTTGTCAACCTTGACACTAAAGGATCCTCTGACCCCATTATCTCTTGAAGAAAAAAAATATTAGACTATTCTATATCGATTAACCTCTTTAAGACCAATTTTTTAACTAGGCCCCACAACCCCTGCACGTTCAGGAAAAGGATTTTCATTGTGAAACTACATAAGGGGTATGGCCTACTATAAGGGCCCCAATAATCGATTTATGTCTTCCTTGGTTAATTTGTTTCACCACATGTTCCTGGGAAATTCTCAAGGTAGACTTCCTCCCCACCGACGAACCTCCCAGATCCTTCAAGACATCTAAACCCAAACCTTCTGAAGGTCCAGGCTTAGAAATTATAGGCCCATACCTTCGTATCAAATTATAGGGGCCACCCCCCTTGGAATTTCTCACTAGAGAGGTCGAGGAATCCTCAGATCTATACAAAGTTGATGAAGGGTGATAAGGCTCTGAGGTATCTTCTAGGATCTTAAAGGTGTTTGAATCATTTGGATTCAAACATGGAGGGAATTGCTTATACAAAGATTCCCCCCTACCCCCCGACGGACAAGCTAAGGATGGCAATCCCCCACCCACATCATTGAAATACCGAGGAACAAAATCCACAATTTTCAAAGGAGAAGACTTACCCGAGATGATGCAATCACACGTCTTTGCACCAAAGAAACAAAGAGATTGTTCTTTCGAGGAGGGTGAAAAAGTCCCTTGAGGAGAAACTTGACTAGTTGATCCCTCTAAAGAAAAACCTGACCAAGCTTCTTCGATAAACTAAATAGAAAAGTCCCCAATCATAATTTTTTGAGATTCACTGCCATCTCAAAAACCCTCATCGAATTGAACTTCACTAGACTCTTTCAGTTGATTATTGTGATCAGACCGAGTCTAAGAGACTCCCAAGAACAAGGAACCTTCCTTCGATACCTTCCTCCATAATTTCTAAGCAAAAGACTTGGAACAATCTTCCATAATGTCACCATATTCATGGCAATGACCACAACGAAAAGGAACATGGACATAATCCAAGGGTTGAGTATAACCATTTTCCCCCTAAATCAAGCCAATAGAATAAAAAATCCCCATGGAAAGGTCCAAATCAACCAACACCCTAGGCACTGAGCACGCACTTCGAATTGTCAACAAAACTATCATCCACCAAAATTGAACACCCTAAGAGATTCCCATTAGCCCTAATAGTATGTTCGGCTAGAATTCCATTAACTACCCCTGGAGTTTTACCCACAGTGATGATCTCTCCTAAGATTCCAAGGAAGAATCAAATAGTCAGTGCTAAGGTTTGAGGGAGTGAGGGTAACTATCCAGAAATCAAATCCCTATGAGGATATGTGGGGCATTCTCCTTTGAGTTAAGGAAAAACCCACACCAACCCCACACCAAACAATGAAACATTGGATAGTAACCTAAGACAAGAGACCAGACTTGAGAAACCCAAGAGGTCAAAGGATCCAATGAGATACAGAGACCAGAATTAGAAACCCAAGAGGTCAAAAGATCCAAGGAAGTATCGGTTAGATCTAGAATATGATCGAGCGACCCATCTTTACTAACCACCAACAAAACCCCTCCCCCTCTGTTCTTCACAACCTTCCGTCTCTTCTTGGCCTTTGGGCACTCGTTTTGGAAGATTCTCACCACCCTGTAACAGAGATAGATCTAGGTTTTCTCCAGCAAAAGCCTCACCTCACACAACTGGCAGGGTAGCAGAAATGTCGGAAACAAGACACAAAGGAATTGGAGGCCGATAGACTAGCTTAGCCTCGACAAACTGGCCAAAATGTCGGATCGAAGCTCCTTCATCCCACCTAACTTCTGCTCGTCAACCCTTGTGGCAACAAAGAGGGGTTCCATGGTACATGCCTCCAATGAGTATTGCATCTCCTCTTGCAATCCATCTCCAGTAAATGGATATCATCTGCATTTTCCCTGTTGAGTCAGTTATATCCTATCTCACTCACCTACCTAGCTTCCCTGTCGAGTCAATTATATCCTGTTTCAGTCGCATGCCCAACCTTTCCTTGCTCAACGCTTCTCATCGTTATCCTTCAAGGCAGCAGATCACAGTTCCCCGAAACAATCTTGGTTTTGGCTCAACAAGCGACTTGGCTATGCAAAATGCTACAACCATTATCGACTATGCAATAGACTCTGCGGAATCATGCCTGCAATTTCTGGGGAGAGAGCAAGTCATCTTCGACTGATTGACTCTCTCCGCCATGACTGAGGAGAGAGAAAGTCATGCGGATGTTTGCTTAGGATTGGAAATATAAAAAATTACAGGGATTAAACCA
Organism: Picea sitchensis; assembly: GCA_010110895.2. Lineage (NCBI taxonomy): Eukaryota > Viridiplantae > Streptophyta > Pinopsida > Pinales > Pinaceae > Picea > Picea sitchensis. Next base: position 7,938 of record SNQJ01S0245150.1, read on the forward strand.
TCGCGTCGTTTAAATAGGATGGGGGTTTGACGCATTGAGAAGGCGTGCCGTAGTTTGCAATTGAGCACATAGATTTTGGTCGATATACTATTTTGATGTTTGTGACTCGAGCAAGATCTATACCACATTCATCACTCAAAGGTGAGGCGAAGAGTTAATAATTTTGCATTCCCACATATCTATGCAAACGAAGGGAGAGGGGGGGTATATGGTTGATAAGTTTGTTGGTGTTGTCTAAACGTTCTACCTTTGGGTCTTCGAATTCGAGCAACCTTCTCTCCATTTTGTGTTTTCGAATTCGAGCAATCCTCACCCCTCTCCATTTTGGTACTTTGTATTCGAGCAACCTTCTCCATTTTGTGTTTTCGAATTCGAGCAATCCTCACCCCTCTCCATTTTGGTACTTTGTATTCGAGCAACCTTCTCTCCATTTTGTGTTTTCGAATTCAAGCAATCCTCACCCCTCTCCATTTTGGTACTTTGTATTCGAGCAACCTTCTCTCCATTTTGTGTTTTCGAATTCGAGCAATCCTCACCCCTCTCCATTTTGTGTTTTTGAATTTGAGCAATCCTCACCCCTCTCCATTTTGGTACTTTGTGTTTTCGAATTCGAGCAACCCTCTCTCCATTTTGCGTTTTTGAATTCGAGCAATCCTCGCCTCTTTTCATTTTGCGTTTTTGAATTCGAGCAATCCTCACCTCTCTTCATTTTGTGTTTTTGAATTTGAGCAATCCTCACCCCTCTTCATTTTGGTCCTTTGCGTTTTTGAATTCGAGCAACCCTCTCTCCATTTTGCATTTTTGAATTCGAGCAACCCTCTCTCCATTTTGCGTCTTTGAATTCGAGCAACCCTCAACCCTCTCCATTTCGGGTCTTTGAATTCAAGCAACCCTCAACCCTCTCTCCATTTTGGGTCTTTGAATTCGAGTAATTCTCAAACCTCAACCCTCTCTCCATTTTGTGTTTTTGAATTTGAGCAATCCTCACCCCTCTTCATTTTGCGTTCTTGAATTTGAGAAATCCTCACCCCTCTCCATTTTGGGCCTTTGTGTCTTTGAATTTGAGCAACCCTCTCTCCATTTTGCATCTTTGAATTCGAGCAACCCTCAACCCTCTCCATTTTGGGTCTTTGAATTCAAGCAACCCTCAACCCTCTCTCCATTTTGGGTCTTTGAATTCGAGTAATTCTCAACCCTCTCCATTTTGTGTCTTTGAATTCNCCATTTTGCATCTTTGAATTCGAGCAACCCTCAACCCTCTCCATTTTGGGTCTTTGAATTCAAGCAACCCTCAACCCTCTCTCCATTTTGGGTCTTTGAATTCGAGTAATTCTCAACCCTCTCCATTTTGTGTCTTTGAATTCGAGCAACCCTCTCTATTTTGGGTATAAATTCTTCTCTCCATTTTGGGTCTATGAATTCGAGTAACTCTCTCTATTTTGGGGTCTTTGAATTCGAGCAATCCTCTCTCCATTTTGGGTCTTTGAATTCGAGGAACCCTCTCTATTTTGTGTCTTTGAATTCGAGCAATCCTCTCTCCATTTTGGGTCTTTGAATTCGAGCAACCCTCAACCACCTCTATTTTGTGTCTTTGAATTCGAGCAACCCTTTCTCCATTTTGGGTCTTTGAATTCAAGTAATTCTCAACCCTCTCTGTTTTGTGTCTTCGAATTCGAGCAAACCTCTCTATTTTGGTATAAATTCTTCTCTCCATTTTGGGTCTTTGAATTCGAGCAACCCTCAACCCTGTCTATTTTGTGTCTTTGAATTCGAGCAACACTCAACACTCTCTATTTTGTGTCTTTGAATTCTAGCAACCCTCTCTATTTTGTGTCTTCGAATTCGAGCAACCCTCTCTATTTTGGGTATAAATTCTTCTCTCCATTTTGGGTTGAGATCGAGTAACTCTCTCTATTTTGGGGTCTTTGAATTCGAGCAACCCTCTCTCCATTTTGGGTCTTTGAATTCGAGCAACCCTCTCTATTTTGTGTCTTTGAATTCGAGCAACCCTCTGTCCATTTTGGGTCTTTGAAATCGAGCAACCCTCAACCCTGTCTATTTTGTGTCTTTGAATTCGAGCAACACTCAACCCTCTCTATTTTGTGTCTTTGAATTCTAGCAACCCTCTCTATTTTGGGTATAAATTCTTCTCTCCATTTTGGGTCTATGAATTCGAGTAACTCTCTTTATTTTGGGGTCATTGAATTCGAGCAACCCTTTCTCCATTTTGGATCTTTGAATTCGAGCAACCCTCTCTATTTTGGGTATACATTCTTCTCTCCATTTTGGGTCTTTGAATTCGAGTAACTCTCTATTTTGGATATAAATTCCTCTCTCCATTTTGGGTATAAATTGACCATTTTTTATCTTTAAATTTGATTATGGTTGGTCCTGGGTCTTTGAATTCCAATAACTCTCTCTATTTTGGGTATAAATTCTTCTCTCCAATTTGGGTCTTTGAATTTGAGTAACTCTCTCTATTTTGGGTATAAATTCCTCTCTCCATTTTGGGTTTAAATTGATCATGTTTGATCTTTCAATTTGATTATGGTTGGTCTTTGAATTAGAGTAACCCTCTCTCCATTTTGGGTATAAATTCTTCTCTCCATTTTGGGTCTTTGATTTTCAATAACTCTCTCTTGATTTTGGGTATGGTTGGTCTCTCTCTTGATTTTGGGTATGGTTGGTCTTTGAATTTCAGTAACAGTCTCTCCATTTTGGTCTTTGAATTTGAGTAACTCTCTCTCCATTTTGGGTATGGTTGGTCTTTGAATTTGAGTAACCCTCTCTCCATTTTTGGTATAAATTCCTCTCTCCATTTTTGGTCTTTGAATTTGAGTAACTCTCTCTCCATTTTGGGTATAAATTCCTCTCTCCATTTTGGGTATAAATTGACCATGTTTGATCTTTCAATTTGATCTTTGAATTTGAGCAACCCTCTCTCCATTTTGGTTGGTCTTTAAATTTGAGTAACCCTCTCTTCATTTTGGGTATAAATTCCTCTCTCCATTTTGGTTATAAATTACCATGTTTGATCTTTCAATTTGATTAACTATTTGATCTTTGAATTTGAGCAACCCTCTCTCCATTTTGGTCTTTGAATTTCAACAATCCTCTCTCCATTTTGGTTGGTCTTTGAATTTGAGCAACCCTCTCTCCATTTTGGTGTCTTTGAATTTGAGAAACCCTCCATTTTGGGTATAAATTGACCAAGTTTGATCTTTCAATTTTATTAACTATTTGATCTTTGAATTTTAGCAATCCTCACTCCATTTTGGTCTTTGAATTTGAGCAACCCTCTCTCCATTTTGGGTATAAATTGACCACGTTTGATATTTCAATTTGATCAACTATATGATCTTTGAATTTGAGCAACCCTCTCTTATAGGGATTAAACCATCGTGTCGTTTAAAAAGATGGGGGTTTGACGCATTGAGAGGCATGTCGTAGTTTGCAATTGAGCGTCGAGATTTTGGTTGATATACTATTTTGATGTTTTTTATTCGAGCAAGATCTATACCACATTCATCAGTCAAAGGTGAAACAAAGAGTTAATATTTTTTCACCCACAAGCGTTCATGTATACGAAGGGAGAGAGGGGCTACATGGTTGATAAGGTTGTTGCCGTATTCTAAACGTTCTACCTTTGATATTTGAATTTGAGCAACCCTCTCTCCATTTTGGTCTTTGAATTTGAGCAACCCTCTCTCCATTTTGAAAATTGACCAATTTGAGCAACCCTCTCTCCATTTTGAAAATTGACCAATTTGAGCAACCCTCTCTCCATTTTGGGTATAAATTCACCAAGTTTGATCTTTCAATTTGATTAACTATTTGATCTTTGAATTTGAGCAACCCTCTCTCCATTTTGGATATAAATTGAACACCTTTGATCTTTCAATTTGATTAACTATTTTGAATTTTTGTATTTGTTTAATAAATTGGTCACCTTTGATCTTTGAATTTGATTAATAAATTTGAATTTTTGTTTTTTTGGTATAAATTATTTTGAGCTTTTGTCGTTTTTTTAATAAATTGGTGACCTTTTATATTTGAATTTGATTAACCATTTTGAATTTTTGTCCTTTTTTTTATAAATTGGTAAGTTTGATCTTTGAATTTGATAACCATTTTGAATTTTTATCATTTTTTATATAAATTGGACATGTTTGATATTTAAATTTGATTTACCATTTTGAATTTGATTAACCCTTTCTTCATTTTTTTTTTATAGAAATCCTCTTTCCATTTTTTTTAAAATTGACCCTCTCTTCATTTCACCTAGAAATCATCTCTCAATTTTCCTCATTTTTTGTGTTAATTGACTACGTTTAATCTTTGAATTTGATTAACACTCTCTACATTTTTCCTTAGAATTCCTCCATTTTTTTTTTATTATCTAAATTGGTCAGTTTGATCTTTCAATTTGATTAACCCTCTCTCCATTTTCCCTTAGAAACCTCTCTCCATTTTTTATTTATTATTTATTTTTGTGTGTAAATTAACCATGTTTGATCTTTAAATTTGATTAACTCTCTGTCCATTTTTCTCTATAATTCCTCTCTCCATTTTTTTTGTGTAAATTGAAAAAAAACACTCTCTCGATTGATCTTTGAATTTGATTAACCCTCTCTCCATTTTCCCCTCATTTTTTGTGTAAATTCGCCAAAAAACTCTATCCATCGATCTTTGAGTTTGATTAACCCTCTCTCCATTTTCCCTAGAAATACTCTAAACCCTCTCTCCATTTTTTCCTAGAATTACTCTCTCAATTTTTCCCTAGAAATGCTCTCTCCATTTTTTGTGTAAATTGGCAACTAGAAACCCTCTCTCGCTTGATCTTTGAATTTGATTAACCCTCTCTCCATTTTCCCCTAGAAATCCTCTATCCATTTTTTTGTGTAAATTGGCAACTAGAAAGCCTCTCTCCTTTGATCTTTGAATTTGATTAACCCTCTCTCCATTTCCCCCTAGAAATCATCTTTCCATTTTTTGTATAAATTGGCAACTAGAAATCTTGTCTCCATTTTTTGTGTTGGCAACTAGAAATCCTCTCTCCATTTTTTTATGTACATTGGCAACTAGAAATCCTCTCTCTTTTTTTGTGTAAATTGGAAACTAGAAACCCTCTCTCAGTTTTTGGTGTATATTGGCAATTAGAAATCCTCTCTTCATTTTTGTGTGTAAATGAGGTTACAATTAGCTCACTCCATAATTTGTGTGTAAATTGACAACTAGAAATCCTCTCTCCATTTTTGTGTGTAAATTGGGTTATGA
>SNQJ01S0245152.1:0-13214 GCA_010110895.2 Picea sitchensis
TGTTTCGTATCTTACAATTTCCCCATCAAGGAAATATTGTCAATGTTGACCAACTTGACTATACAACTCCAGATCTCCACAATGTTGTAGTGAATAATATCCCTTTTCTAGAACATAATAGTTTTGAGAGTGTAGGAGTAGGTCTTCTTAAGGATTCCTTGCTCATGGAGGCTTTTCGTTTACCTGATCCTACCACCCTGTCGATTTCCACGATAAATATAATTTTGACTCAAATGCAACAATCCCTAGAATCACTTGATCCTTTGGTAGTACTTGGTCTTTATGAGCATAGTTTTTTTCCTGTGTCAACCTCATCAAAAAATGAAATAGACACTTACGAGCATAGTTGATTGTCTCTGTCAAGATCATTAAAAAATGAAACAGAACCCCCTTCAATCAAATCGAGTCTCACTTTGGATCGAATCCTTAAACCCTCTTTTCCTCTACCTAGTGAAAATATTCCTATTAGTAATCAGATGCCTAAACAAGGAAAGAAAAAGAGTATCCAAGAAAAACGATGCTTGGGGGGCAGGTCTCCAGCCTCTGGATATCATGTTGGAGTGAAGCCACTAGATTTTATCATGCAAGTTTGGGGAAAAACACCTATATATGGACACACTACTAGGAGTGATCCTCGTCTGAGGGTCGTCCCCATCGTAACGTAGTAATATTTTCGGGAACAATCTCAGTCTTCATTTTTTCTCGTGCTCATAAATACATGAGAATAGTTTACTGAGCTCAATATTTGTTCTTTCTTGTTCTTGTTAAAACATGAGAATAGGTTACCGAGTATACTTTTATCTCTTTTTTGACTCGTAAAATATCTACAAAAAATGAACTCTTTGGAGTTTCCTTTAAGATCTTTTCAGACTCTCTAAACATGAAAAGATTGTTGAGTGAGCTCGTTTCCTTTAACACTTATTAAAAGGTTTGAAAGGTCATCTTTCTAGTGGTATTTTATATTTTTTTGGGCCTTGTGAGACTAGTTATGAAAAATGAATACTCTAGTCAAGCATGATTATAAGAGTTCTCCTTTGCATTGTCTTACACTTTTTTGGGGATTGGGAGACTAAATTTACGAAAAAGTCACCCATAGAGTCGTCTTTAAGTTCTTTTTAGACCCTCTAAACATGGAAAACCATTGCCTTTACCTTATTTGGGATCATAAATTATGCATCAAAGGACCTATGTGAGACCAATATCCAAGACCCATATAGGACCGAACCCCTCCTTCCTCAGATTCATTAAACATATGTTGAAGGACTCATCCAAAGGATGAGCTATACCGAGAATGTTTTAACGTCCTAAATCTCGTTAAACAAGAAATGGGTACTCATCAATCATGATGGGGGAAAAATTGAAGGAAGTGGGTCAAGGTTTTTGGAATCCTTTATGGTAGCTATTTTCTCCCTTGAAAATGGCACCTGTTTGCATGTCATATTATAGTTGGGTAATTTGCTTGTCTATGAGTCATACCAATTTCATGTGTCATAACATCTTTTCGTTCTAGTTGAAGAATGTTCTTATTTTTTGTCACATTATGTTCTTGGTACTCGTCGAGTCAATGCTACCAAGTCAGTTGTCGTGCCTCATCATTTTCAAGGGAAGTTTCACTTCAAACCATCCATCTACAATATTACAAGTTTCCATTTCTTGGGTAAGTCGATACTCATTAAATTTACCATATTACATCACTTTCCTGTGTCAGTTTCATGTCAATGATGGGGGATACATCAATGCCCTCCTTTGTCAAGTATTTTCTTGTCAACTTCAACACATTATTCACGAATTATACTTAGAAACCAATTAGTACCTTGGGAAATGTATGCCTCAATGGAAAGCCTCCTCACTTCCAAAAGTAGGTTTATATATTTGATATATGATCGGATGATTCCACGAGTGTTCAACCTTGGATCATTTATTCAAATTCTTTGAAATGTACTAGGGTACCTTGGGATTCATTGTCATCATTGGTAGATTTGTACCACATCGGGATCGGGACGAAGAGCCTGGTTTGGGCGCTCACTCTGTTATGTGCTTTTCCACGGCTATGATGGAGATAATTTGAGAATGTAAAATATTTCAATACAATCACCATGATATAAATATTAAGGATATATATAATGTCACATAGATCCACATTGTATTGATTCATGGCTATGTTTTGTTATCTCGTAGCTTCACCATGTATTTTTTGTGGTTGTGATCAATTCATGTCATGGAGGTATGGATCGACATTGTATCTCTGGTAGCCATATCCTTAGTCAGTATTATCATGGATCCACAGTGTATTAGTCGATGACCATGCTTTGAGTCATCTCATATTACGAGCATGTTTATGCCTACCTCGGGAATGAAACATATTTGTATACTAATTGATGTTTGTTTGCAGCTTTTTCCAGGTTCTCCTACTCCAACACCCTTGAATTAAATAATTTCTAAAGTGTTTTTTCCATCAGTTTTTCTTTTGACCTCAAACTTTAGGGGGCATTTTTTACACACCAAAATTTCACACTTGAGTGTCACACCCTAAGTGTCGCAAAGTGACGTATGCACCATGTTAAGTGTCTCATGCACTGTCATAAGTTTCGTATGCATATTACCAAGTGTTGCATTTATTTTATTGAGTTTTGAAACCATGAAAACATGTGTCATAATCCCTAATTCATGTTGGAAGAAGAAGCCCTCTCATCTGACAACAAAAACACACTTTTTTCTTGGAAAATTCAACCAAATTTGGCCATTTATGAAGGGTGGCGCCCCCCTAGACATGATGAGGGATTGCCACTTCATGGACTGGAACCCCCTTTCCATGTTAGAGGAGTTCCATTTTATATAATGGCACCCTGTCTTCAACTCTGAGGGAGCGTCGGTCTTGTTAGAGATAAATTGGGGATCCTCCACCTTTTCATAAGGTCCAACTCTTGATGGACGAGGTTGGTTTTGTTCAACCCCTATGCTATGGATTCATCTTAGGATCATATCCAAACCTTAAGAATCCATATCCTCAACCATATCCTTCATTTTCTCATGGTGTTTGCACCTCTCAAATCCTATATATTGAAGGCATTTCCAAGGTGAAGAAGGGAACAATAGAGGTATCAAACCTTTGATTCTGGAGGAAGCATCATCATTTTGATTTCAAGATTCATGCAAGGGCTGGACGAGGAGATCTTGGATAAGTTACCACATAATCAATCATTCTTTGTACATGCCTTCGTTGGCTTTCCAATTAATGATAAATTGACCTATTCCATTCAAGTTCATGTGTTCTAGATTTTCTTTTCTATTATTGTTTCATTCTTCATAGATATATATTCTTTGTTTATTCATATAGAGTAGGAGGAAGAGTTCCTTTTCTAGTCTTTGCAGGACTTCGGTTGCATTGAGGATCTTGAATATCAAACCCATGGATTGGAACAACGAGGAAGAACATCGCAAAAAATTATGCCACATTCTTTTTCTCTCTTGCTTGCTTGATTGAGTTAGATCTATAGGGACATTATAAATGATTTGATTACTTTTGTCTTTGGATCAAAGATAGGGGTCTTGGTACAAAGGGGATCTTAGCATGTCCGCATGGTAATATTTCTCACAACAATATGCATTTGTGAATTAACTTTTGGTCTTAAATGATTGTGTTTGCAGAATTGTGGGGGAGGATGATAGAAACAAAGTGCAATAGGGGAGTTTTAGAATGAAGCTAGTGATAAAGGAAAAAAAATCAAATTGTTGAGAGGAGAAAGACAAAAAATAAGTTCTCAAGCGAAGAGGTGAATTTGAGCAATTGAAGTGAAAAATCCAAACAATGTTCAAATTTGAGGAGCATGCATGCTCAAGAGAGGTTCTATTACAAAAAACCAAGAGGATACCAAGAGGATGGTTTGGTACTGGTGACAAGTGGCAGACTTGTTACAGAGATGGGAAAGGCTTCTTGCAACTCATGAGTGGGAAAGGATAGTCCATACCAGGAAGAGAAGATGACTATTGAAAGTCTGGTGAAGATTAAAAGAGAAACCACAACAAAAGGAAAGTGAATTCCAAGGAAAATGGCAGAGAAATGAAGATGAGTCAAGAAGATTTTGATAGATAAATAGATGAGTTAAAGAAAGAACTCAATATATTGATAATGATGCTAGAAGAATCTGATGAGGATCAAATATATGGCCAGAAATTAAATAAGAAAAAGGTGAGATGGAATTCATTGTAGATGAAGCTGAGGAACATGATATATGTTAGGTTGAACAAAGAACTCATAGCAGCTAAGTATGAGAGGAATGTTTTCCTATATGAACTTGAAAAAGAATTATTCAATGGAGAAGATGAATATGAGGATGTTGAAGAGATATTTGTGGAAAGTCTCATGAACTGCTTGGAGAGTTGAGATCAAAATGAGGGTATGTTGATAGACGAGTCAAATGAGGCTAGAGAGCCTTATATTTTTAAAATTGAAAATTAGTGTGTGGTTGCAGGTGGTGGACAGACATATAAAATTGTCATGAATATGGAGGAAGATGAAGGAGGGTAGAACTCAAGTTTTGTTCCAAGAATATGTGAAGACTCTCATCCACACATCTGTAATTTTGTCTATCTCTCCTCCTTTTGAAAACCCAATCGTATGGTATTTTCATTTCGGCTTATAGTTTTTCTCCTTTTTGCCTGCCTGAGAGGTGTCAGCCCTAAGCCTTTCTGTTTTATCTAAGGTCAACCACTTCTCTCTCTTTACCTCTGTCACTGATCCTTTTGCCTTCCTCATCCCTCATTCAGTAGTCCAAGTATTTGTTTATAGAGGCCGCAACCATAAGCACAAGCACAAAACTTAGAGTGGTCTGATATGGACTTGAATCAAGTGAACGAGCAAGTTCATTTTGGCGGAGGAAGTTTCATTTCGAAGTTAAGAGATCAATGACAAGTTATAAGCATGGGAATCAGGAATTCAGAACATTATTGAAGTTTCTTGTAAAATATCTGAATCCCAAAACCCGAAATTAGCAGAATTCACCCAATCCAACAGGACACGTTGTACCAAATTCGAGCCATGGAGGAAGTCATTTTGGGAAAGCTCAAGTGAGAGGCCTCGATATGCCGAGTCTTGAAATTTAGATGGCCCAAGGTCCCAAAATGTTGATATCAATTTGGGTCGTCCAACTAAAGGGGACGCGTGGCGCTTGATCCAAGAGATCGCGATTTCGTGACTCGAAGGTTTGAGCATGCAACACAACGTGAGTTCGTGAAACATGAAATTGTGATGCGCATGATAGTTGGGACCACGATCATAGCCCGTGGACATATGGAAGTAGGGCCATAAAGAAAGGGAAAGAACATGTCGATTAACGTACAACTAAGATTGTCTAAGAAAATGATCGTGGTCGTCAAATCCAAAGTAAGTCCAATCATCTATCTAGACAAGCCGTTTCGCGAGATCGAGCATCAAAATTTTTGAAATCAAGGGGATAGAAGACTCTCGAAATGCGAGGTCTAGAAATTTCATGTGGGATATGTGTAAGGTCATGGCCCGAGGTTGTGAGGAGTGATGGATAGGAGATGTGCCAAGGGATGGAAGTGCTCGTCTTGGTCTCATCAGAATATCTGCATGTCTTGGAGGCATCGGGCTTGTCTTAGAGGAGTCGTGAAGATCTCCTAGAGCATTCATGGGAATCAGGCTCCATCTTGATCCCAATGAAAGTAGTTAATGGAAATGGGGAAGGTTATTGAAACCTTGTCTCACTCCATAAATGGAAATCATGGAAGAATTGGTCGTGGAGGCAGACTGTCAGCCGAAAGTTCCCCTGTCAATGGATTCTCATGCAAATCCCATACTGATCTAAGATCACGTCTAACAAAATAATGCAAGTGCAAACTGGCAGAAGTAGATTCAAACGCAAATCTTTGATTGTAGTGGCCAGGTCACATTCCTGGTGGTGGCCACTGTTCTGAGTATAAATACTCAATTTTGATATTTTGTTAGGGTCGATGGTTGAGCTAATCTCCCACATTGTAAAGTTTTAATGAGGCCTCTAGTTCTCTGGTTAGGTGTTACCATTTGAGACTTCTTGTTTAATGAGAATCAACTTTCTTATCCTCTCTTTGATTCTGATATTCAAGACTCGGGCATGGGCGATCTAGTCGAGTTGTTGTGATTGTGTTGTAATGTATGGTTGATTGCAATATTGTTATGACATTTTCAGTTTCCTGAAGTTTTGGGTTCAAGAATATCCTGTATTCGAATATTTTCTTCCTTAGGCTGTTGGAAGACCTGATGTCCATAGAAGACCTCTACATTTCCTCACCAATTCTCCCCCCTACTCAGGCTTTACTACAACTTACCGACTAAAGTTAAATCAAGACCTCACTTTTTCATGCATTGCTTGGTCTGTATTTTTGAGTTAAAGAAATATTTTCTTGAGTCTGAGCCCGTGTGATCCCCTTTAATTTATTCATTGTGACATACAAACTGATGGGTACTAGGCTTACCTCTGCTGCAATCCAGAGGCAAATTCTAGTGCTAACATTTCTGGCGACGTTGTCGGAGACGAATTGAAGATTTTCCCTAGGATTGAACGACAAATCTTATTGATTCTGAAGGTGCATCAGAACTCAGTACATTGAAGATTGCTTATGTGAACCTGGTGACTCCACTAGTATGAATCCACTGGTTTAGTTGTGGCTTCCAGAGGCAGACACACGAGGTCTACCCCACAACTGCCTCTAGAAACACCTGAAGTTGACCCAGAGAAAATTGTCAGAAGACGAAAGACCCCTTAGGGAAGTACTTTGACTACTGAACCAGGTATTTCTGATGATTTTCACCATCTTCTTTTAGAAACTCCAATATCTGCTTCTCATTCTCCTGTTAAATTTTGGGAGTGTTCCTATTGATTTCTGCCCTCCTGGTCTTGGATTGGAGGGAGAAAGATTTGTCACTCCTATCTCCCCTGAATTTGTAGCCTGGTTTAAAACCAGGATATCAGAAGATTTTCCCACTCATGGCTTCACAACCCCTCCTCCTATTACAGTTGTTTCTTTTACAACGAGGGAAACCTCTCTTCCCTCCAACCCTGTAACTTTTTCCTCAAATCATCTGTTGTTTCCCTTTTCTCCCAAAAACATGCCCCCAGTATCCCCTATTTGAACTCCATCCCCTCCTAATTCTCCTGCACCTCACATCCCAATGGCAGGTGATAATCTGCCTAGGAACATAATGGACACCATAGTGGCTTCAAGGTATGCCCCTCTAATTTTACCTCAGCTAATGAATGCATTATGTACTGGAGATTACCTAAAATACATGCCCAAATTCACAGGAGAAGAAGGTGTAACTGTTGAAGAACACATTGATGTCTTATACAGTTATGCAAACAATCTAAATATTGAAAATGAAGATGTGTGGATGAGAGTCTTTGTCCAGAGCCTTGATGGTGAGGTTAGGAAATGGTTTAGGGGATTGACCGCTGGATCCATTTCTCAGATTGAGGCTTTGGGTGATGTTTTCTTGAGACAATGTGGGGGTAAAAAAGACTTTATGTATTACATCACAGAGTTTGGGTAACTAAAGAAAAAAGAGGGAGAATTTGTCTCTGACTTCTCCAAAATATTCAAAAAAATGTACAATAAGATCCCTGCTGAGATAAATCCTACAGAAGCCTCTGCCAAAATTACCTATGCTAGTGATTTTGACCCTGATTTATGCCTCTTGTTAAGAGAGAGAAGAGATACTTCCTTGGCTCATATGAAAGATGTAGCCCAGGAAGTAGAGTCTAATGTATTGGCAGTAAACCGACTCAGGAATAAGGCTAATAGGGACATGCCAAGGGTAAGATTTGAATCCTCCACCTCTGGTTCCTTTGCTTACCCCCCTCAAATGGATGAAGTAACCAAGTTAATAAAATAAATTTCAACTAGAATAGAAAGATTGGAAGTAGAGGGGAAGCAGACATACAAAAATCCTCAAAATGTTGATAACCAAGGAAACTTCAAGAGGTCGAATAACAATGCTCCTCATATTATGAAAAGGGAATAGAAGAATAGAGATAGAGATGATCAGAAAGTCTAGACACCTCTTCAAAACAACCTTGTTGCCGATGAGGGAGGAGAGGAAGAAGACCTCGATCAAGAAATCCATTGTCTTGAAGATGCATCCTCTTCTCCTCACTTAACTCAGTAAGCATACGAGGAGTCTCTCATGGATAGCCAATTAAATGAGTTGAGCAAGGGGGACAAGGCAAGAAACAACCCAAATATATACAACCTCAGGTCCAAAAATAAAGAAGGAAATCTTGATGTTCCTGATTAGCCTACCACAGCAGAAAATCCTACCAAAGTTGTAGCAGACAATAACAAAGGTAAGAAGATTCAAAACCCCCCACTAGTAGCCAAAGATCCTGCCCCGAAAGTAAGATAAATTATAAAGCCCCCCTCCTCTTTCAACTTTGATCATGAAATTCAAAAAATTAGGATCCCTGTGCCCCTTTCAAAGCTAGTCAAGCACGAAGATTTCAAGAAATCCCTGTCCAAACTGTTGCAGCCCGAGCCTTCATCTTATTCCACAGACTCAGTAAACCTTCAAGATGAAAACCCAAAAGTTATCTTAGGTCCCATGATAGAATACATAGATGATTCATCCCATCCCTTCTATACATCAGTAAATATACATGATAAGGTGCTGCATAATTGTTTGATAGACTCAGGGGAATCTCATAATCTCATGCCCAAAATTGTCATGGATGAATTGGGACTAGAAGTCATAAAGGCTTATCATGACTTGTATTATTTTGATTCTAGGAAAGTGAAATGTCTTGGGGTCATCAAAGATCTGGTTGTGACCTTGTTTTAGCTGCCCATGAAAAGTGTGGTCATGGACATTGTGGTAGTTAATGTTCCCCTGAAGTTCGGCATGTTGTTGTCAACATCTTGTATTAAAAAACTCTCAGGAACATTGCAGATGGACCTCACATATGTTACCATTCCTGTGTTTGGGGGGGAGCATAGGAGACTGTACAGGGAAGCTCAGTTGGCCTACATTATTAGTGATGAAGCAGACCTCACCAACCATCCTATCTTTGTGCTTGACATTGATTTGGGGTCTAGTTTGTTACAACTCATTGATGCTCCCGAGCCTCCCCTTAAACTCAAAAAGAATTCCATTACTTTTCATGAAGATTATTCTCTCACCACTTCTATTTGGAGGATGTTCTTTGATGGAGCCTCTTCTAAGGATATTGCTGGTGCCGGAGTTGTTTTTTCTTCACCATCTCGAGAGACCATATCTCTATCCTACAAACTGGAATTTGAAGCTACCAATAATGTGGCAGAGAATGAAGCTCTTTTTTTGGGCTTAAGGGATGCAAAGGACATGGGGATCAAGAAAATATCTGTGTTTGGGGATATCGAACTGATTTTTAATCATATTAGAAATATTTATCAAGCTAGACATCCTAAGCTCAGAACTTATAGAAATGAAGTGTGGGACCTGATTGACAGTTTTTCCTTAGCTTTAAGCATTCCATTCATTCTAAGAGAGGAGAATACTATCTCTTATTCTTTGTCTACCTCAACGATTGATTTCAGGATCCCACTGCCACCTAAGCTCAGGTATGATGTTGGGGTAAGATATAGGCCCTCGGTACCTGACAATATCAAGTATTGAAAGGTGTTTGAGGACGATCTTGAGATCATAAAATTACTTGAGTCTGTTGATGAGTTCTCTACATTACACACTAATCAGGATCATGATTCTGAAGGTGACCCTCATGCTGATGTATTTATAAATAAAATTTCTAATCACCATATTGTTCAGCTGCCTAGAAACCACATTCCCAAAGGACTAGTTCTTTTAGAAAGATTGTTCGATGAGAACGATGTGGTAGTAAATTTTAAAGGCCCAACTGAGGATGATGATGTACTTGACTACAATATTGGTACAGAGGAGGATCCAAAGCTCATCAAGTTGTCAAACATCATGTCAAGGGAGCATAGAGCCAAGTATACTGATCTATTAAAAGAATTATCTGATGTATTTTCCTGGACCTATGAAGACCTCAGAACATATGACACAACCATCATCAAGCATAATATCCCATTGAAAGAGGAGGCCAAACCATTTAGGTATAAATTAAGACAAATAAATCCTATGTTGCTACCTATTATGGAAAGGGACGTAAATAAGTTGTTGGATGCCCAAATCATTGTCCCTTTGAGATATTCTGAATGTGTCACCAACTTGGTTCCAGTTAGAAAAAAGAGCAGAGAAAACAGACTCTGTGTTGATTTCATGAATCTAAACAAAATCTCAAATCAGGACAATTACCCTTTTCCAAATATGGAACACATATTGCAGAGGGTGAGAGGCGTATCTAGGATATCCATGATTGATAGCTTTTCTGGTTAAAATCAGATCTTTGTCTTGCCTAAAGACAGAGAAAAGACAACCTTCACCACTCCTTGGGGCACATTCATGTATGCCAAAATTCCCTTTGGATTGATGAACACAAGAGAAACCTTCCAATGATCCATGGACATCGCCTTCATTGGAGAAAGAGACAAATTTGTGTTCATCTATCTAGATGACATAACAATCTTCTCCAAATCTGATAAAGAACATGGTCAATATCTGACAAAGTTCTTCTCGAAATGCAGAAGGTTTGGGCTCTCCCTAAATCCCAAGAAGTCTCTATTTCCCATGCAGGAAGAAAAATTGATGGGACACATTGTATCAGCTGAGGAGGTTAGGATTGATTCAAGCAGGGTAGAAGCTATTTAAGCCTTATCACTTCCCAGATCCAAGAAATAAGTTCAATCCTTCCTAGGCAAAATCATTTTTCTGAGAAGGTTTGTTTCAAATTTTCTTGAATTTTTTAAGCATATCACATCCATGATTAGGAAGGGAAATGAATTAAAATGGACTATCGGATCCAGAGAATCCTTCAACTAAATCAAAAAATTAATGATTGAGGAACCTGTGTTGATCAGTCTTCATTATTCCAAGTTTTTTCTGATTTTTTCCATTGCTTCATTTGATAAAGTGGCAGTGGTTTTACTACAAAAGAATGATGCAGGGTTGGAGCAGCCTATTTCCTTTTTCAGCAGATCACTAAGACACGCGGAGGTCAAATATGACATCATGGAAAAGCAGGCCTACACTTTGGTGAAATCCCTCAAAGCTTTCAGGGTCTATGTTATGCATTCAAAAATCATCACATATGTTCCTTCAACTTCTGTGAAGGATATTCTCATTCAACCTGACTTATATGGAAGAAGGAGCAAGTGGATTTCTAAAATCATTGAATTTAACCTGGAAATAAATCCCACAAAACTAGTTAAAGGCCAAGGTTTAGCCAAGCTATTGGTTGAATCTAATTGTAAATATTTGGGGGTTAACTTCATCAACACTTGCTCAGAAAATCGACAAGCTGAGTTGTCTGATAAAGGTTCTCAGGACAACCCTTCATTGGCAGAATGTGCTTGGTACAAAGACATTATATATTTCCTGCAAGAGTTAAAACCCCCTGATAGTATGGGAAATATAAAAGGACGAGATTTAAAGCTCAAAGCAATTAGATATTTCCTTATTGACCAGGTCTTGTATTGGAAAGACCCTCTAGGTGTTCTACTGATATGTTTAGAACCATGGGAGGCCCAAACAATTATGTTTGATTTTCATGACAGCCTGTGTGGGGGACATCATTTCTGGAGAACCATATCCTACAAGATATTCAAGGCTAGGTACTTATGGCCTACTCTATTCAGTGATTTTTGAACAAAAATCAGGGCTTGTATCAAATGAAAAAAAATCACTAGGAAGAAGCAAATCAAGTCTCTGCCATTGAAGCTTGTGGTAGCTTCAAGACCTTTTCGGCAGTGAGGCTTAGACTTTATTGGGGAGATTCACCCTCCTTCAAGTGGTCATCACAAGTGGATCTTAACTGCAACAGATTATTTCACCAAATGGATAGAATCTATCCCCACAAGGAGTGTCTCTCACAATGTAATTATTGGTTTTCTTGAAGATATTATGGCAAGGTTTGGATGTCCGAACAAAATTGTCACTGATAATGCTGCATCCTTCAAGGCTAAACCATTGATCAAGTTTTGTGAGTAGTTCAAAATTACATTGATTCACTCTACCCCCTACTATCCCCAAGGTGTTGTGAGTGGGAAATCCCTCTATGGAATAACACTTAGGGTTTTATTATGCATGCAGAAAAACTAAAGATTCTTACTCTCTACCGTCGTCCCGAACCTAATCCCCATTATTCTTAAGAAAATATGTAGTTAAGAAGATCAAGTGAGCATACCTTATTTCGAGCATTTGATATCAATCCTTCTTCATGCTTGATCGCTCTTTGACTACAGCTCTCCTCCCAAGGCTGGCTTGCATTCACATAAGACAAACAAAGAACTCCACATGCATTTGATATATAGATTAATGGGTTAGAGATTCAATCAACATGTATGCAATAAACCATGAAAACCTCATATGGTGGGATGGGAAAAGTACTTATTTATTATTAACTTCAACAAATCAACTTACAATGATGAATCTGGCCACTGCTCCACGAACCTGGTCCTGGGATCCTCTTCAACTATCCCCCAACTTCTTTGCTCTATATTTATCTTTGCACAAGGATGGATAAAGGGTTGGGGAAAAGGGAATGTGCAATCGGGTATAGTTTCTTTACTATGATTCTCCTCTTTCAAATGGGACCCCTAACCCTTTTTTTATAGGCTAGAAGAAGCCAGGTATTTGGTCGAACCCTCAGCCATGCATGGTCGAAAGGTTTAGTTAACTCACCCAAATCTATGTGTTTCATCAACAACTTTCCTTTTTTCGTGATTTTGTAGGTACACGTGGGTTGTCTTGGTTCAGCTAGCATGTAGACGCGTGCAGTAATGGAGCAGGGCGCGTGGGACTTTATAAAAGGGGTTTTTAAGAAGAGTTGTTCAGCAGTGTTTTGGCAAAGAAGGAATCTGAGATGGCTTACTGCCAAGTAAACATGTCTGGTATAAATTAGGGTTATACAAATTCCCCCTAATGTGTGAGGGCAGAAGAGCATCTGATGGCCAAAATACATTAACAATCTTCACTGATGTGCCGAACAAGTGAGCCCAGGGACCAAAAATTGAGAGGCACCATCTACAAAAATAATAATTGTCTCACCGAGGCGGGCATACCCATGCTCAGGATAAAATAAAATCATGGCTACCAATCAAATACA
>SNQJ01S0245153.1:0-11001 GCA_010110895.2 Picea sitchensis
AGAACATTCTAGAGGAGGAATCTTCTAGAAGTATAACCTTCTAAGAAGTCCTCTTACATTTATTATATCTAACTACCATAGTGGGCCTTATTTAATAATATAGTGGACCTAGTCCATATTACATGAATGACCTCCACTATTATCACTATGGGCCCTCTGGGCCCCCCCACTACCTCTCTAGCTACCTTACAGATTGATAGATTTTGTCATAGTATGGAAAGTAGGGCAAAGTTAGAAGAAATAGTTGATCTGAATAAATTTGATAGAAATAGAGAAAGATATGTTATTCCTATGCATAGAAATACTTTTTGGACTAATAAGTGGATGCAGGAACCTAGAAAGAATTTTTGCTGATTGCAAGTCCAACACTGTGATCCCAGTGTGTAGTACAAGAGAGGCTAAAACTCATTTAAATGAAAAAGAGGATTAACATTTCATTATAATTGTAGAAGGACGAGACATCTTGCTAAGGAATTCCCTGGTACATGTCCTATTTGTCTTTGTTGTAAATCTATTGGGCATGAGGTTGAGGATTTCCCTAGGATGATTTCTAAAGTTGAAAAGATGAACATGAGACAAGAAAACTATAAAGAAGGTCAAGAGACTAAGGATATGTTAGTGAACCAGGAAGAGAAAGAATTAGAGAAAGATCAGACTATGTTAGTACAGTTAAAGGAAGCAATGAATGACCACAAGGATGTCAGTTTATCAAAGATCTTGAAAGAAAAATAGCGCATATTCACAAGAATAGAAGACTTCAACATAGACCGTGTACTAGATGAAGAAACATATGTGAACATTATGCCAGAAAGTACTTGGGGAATTTTGGAAAAGCCTACTATGATAGCTTCATTGGGAAGGATAGGCTTGTTTAAAGGAAATATGATAACCCTATGTGGAAGAGTTACTAATATACTTATGATTTCTCATGAAACATCGACTCAGGAAGAATTTGAAGTCATTCATTTTGTTGAGAACAACACCCCTTTTCCACTTTTATTAGGAAAGACTTGGATTGAGAAGGATCAGATCAGAAGGAAATCAAAGGAGGAAGCTACAGAATGGAAAAAGAAAGAATTAAGGGACTTCATATCCAGAACAATTGTGTGACTAATAGAAGAACAAGAGGATCATTCGAAGAAACATAGGGTCATAGAATTATTTGTTGAATTTGAAAGAACAAAGGAAGACTTAAAGAACCTATCCATGCAAGAAAGAAGTATAGCCACCCCGAAAATAGAAAAAGAACAAACATTAACCACAAAATCTGTTGGAACTACTTCTATTAGTTTCTATTAGTATTAGCAATTGATAGGAGCTTTGGAGAATTTGAACCTATATCCCACAACCCACCTTATATAGAAAAGTCACTTTACTAGGAGAAGATAAGAATAAGAATGGAAAGAGGAATCCAAAGACTCAGATCACAGGAAAGAAGGCAAGGAAGCTCAGTAAGAATAAGGTAAAGTTAACAAAACTACAGGAAGTTCCAGAGAAGACTTCGTAGGAGAAATATCTACAGAACTTGAACCTCGCTGGAATAACATAACCACACAGAATGGGACTTTGCCACGACAAAGATATATGATCATTGGAGCCACCCCGACCATTAGAATAACACTCCAGAACTACTAGAAATGCAGTTATTGACGGAAATACCTCCATTGGACCGTTGTGACCATGACATAACAAACGAATGTACATTGATGGACGCATTCCTACCCATTGGAGGAATCTGTTATGATGCTTGCTTATTTAACCCATCGGACGCTGCGTCGAGACCAATTTTTGCAAACCGTGATTATCTGAGCTAATAGAGAATCCATTGTATCACTTTGTGCTTTCTATACCTCGCCATCTATCTGATTACCTTGTTTGTCTATTTTCCTACCCGATATATTTTATTACAAGTGTGAATGTCAGGAAAACATAGCACGTTAGAGAAGTTTGTGGAGAAAATTCTTGTGGATCTCATGGCTAAGAGAGTCATGTATGTAGGATTATGGGCATTATCAACTGGGGTATTTCAAGCATCCCCTTTGACTGCACATCATTCTAGCCGAACCATGACTGAGAAGCAAAGAAAACATCGTGACGATCTGGATAATGCGAAGCAAATATCGTCGATCTTGCCTGAATACATCTCGCCTTTAGCTGGCACAGTCAACTGCGACAACATCCCACGGGATTTTGAGTACATGCTGATCATTGCATACATCTTGAAGGGGATACATATAGTTATACCCAAGTTAGGACATATCCCAGCTCTAAAGAATAATGAATTCAACCTCGGAGACCGAAAGAACTATGCGATGCTCGCACCGCATCGGTATTTGATGAAGATGAATGGAAATAAGTTGCACATAGTCTCCTTGTCCTGGATAAAGGAGCTCGCGCAGTTGATGATCCTGAATTTAATAAATATTCCTCAGTTTGGTCGGCATCATGAGGTTAATCCTTGCGTTAAACTCCTCCTGTCGTGTTACCATGGAGGGTATCTGTGGCTTAGCAGGCGTGTGATGGTGGATCCAACACTGATCCATATCATTACAGGACTGATAATGCAGGGACCAAACCCTCAACAGTTCTACCCAGGAAAGACATCTGATCGCTCCCTGGCACAACACATAAAGGAAGATTATGGCGATGTATAAAAGGGAAAGTGAGGCTACAAGGTAGCCTCCATACCTCCATCCAGAATGGCGCAGTGTGCCTATCTTATTAGCTTATAGCTGGTAAGATCATCAGAAAGAACTGTTTGACATAGGTCACTAGATTTTTAGTAGACCTCGTAGGGAATTCCGTAGAAGGGATGCCAATGAACTGGGTGAGTTACCTCGTCAACGAATTGGAGAAGGATTGCCGCGAAGCGCAAGATCAGGGATATGAATTTTATTTTAGTTGTCTATTGGTATTCATCACATTTGTTGCCTAGAAAATGCTAGAAGGATAAACCTTCCCAGAAGTTGAGCCATCAGATCCATTGGATGTGAGGTTATCCACCTTGTGGTACACGAATGATATGTTGAAGCAGTGGAAATCGAACATGCTGTTTCATTATTACTACCTACAGCTGAAGCATGCCATTGAGGAATTTCCATGAATGACCCTAAATGCACTGCACCACTACAGGCCGCTAGCGAAGTTCCACATAAATCGACACTTTATCTACATCACTGCGCGCATGGATGAAAGTAAGGAGGAGCTACAGTCATATTATAAGCTGACCAATGAATATATGGAGGAGATAACCAAAGAATGGACAAAAGTATTCCTTGTAAAAGTGGAAGATGTTGAACTCTCTGACCCCAACATCATCGGAAGTCTGAAGGAGTTGAAAGACATACAACAAGCTATTCATTCAAGCCACGCAGTACCGACTGTTCCTTCATCGTTGGAAATTTCATAATTGGGGGATGAGCCCACCCAATTATGAAAGCTATCAAATGCAATAGAGGCTCGACTTCATCGAGTCCAAGAAGAAAAGGAGAATGTCATAGAGGCCTTGAAGAAAGAAAAGAAGGAGGTCCTAGAAAAACTTCGAGTTGCGCAGAAGGAGAAAGATGAAATTTGGGTGATGTTCAAGGATGATAAAGCGAGGATGCAGAAAGAAAAAGACAAGTTGCTCATAGAGAAGACTACAATCAAAGAGGTAGTGACTAAAGCACTTCACTCTGTGCTGGGCTTGGTCCTTTGACAAGCTGATCGAAGATGGAGTGCCCAGGCGAAGCGGAGATCACGGGATCTCATTCATTTTGCAGGCTTGTGGACCCAACAAAGGGTTTTAGGTTTTATGTAATGGATTAAGGGATGTCAACCCATGGGTTTACCCATGATTAGGACTTTTTGTAATGATATAAATAAGTAGTTAAGCGATGTAAGAAGTAGATCTGGTTGGATTTGTGCAAGAATGTGTTAAGGAATTGAAGAGCTAAGTGCAAGTGTTTTGTAAGTTTCTTTGTGCACAGACGTTGTATGTAAGTGATCTGTGCTATTGAGGAGTTGGCTTTGTGCCTTGAACTAATTTTGGGGAAGGTGGATCTAGTGCATTGTGTGAAGATCACCTGTACACTACGGGGTTGGGCTCTATGGCTTTGTGCATAGGAGAATATGAGTGTAAGAAGATTGAAGACTAACAGAGAAGAAGAAGAATTTGGTGGACGTAGCCCCACACTGGGGTGAACCACGTATATCCTGTGTCTTGATGTGCTTTGTGCGATGTTGTTTATGTGGTTATTTTCTTAATGTTGTTGTTATTATGTATAATGAATGCATATCATGTTGTAGATTAGTGCTTAATGATGTTAAACATGAATGAATGCTAGATCTGAGTCAATGCTATGTGATAAGAGGTTTTAAGGGTTTGATATTTATTATTACTGTGGTGTTCTGTACTTAGGGTTTTGATCTGCGATGTGAATAAGACTCATGAACTAATGAATATTTTTGGCTAAGTGATTTGTTAAGTGTTATAATCATAGATCTGTGTCCCAGCTTGGTTGTAAACACCTGAGTCCTGCAACCCCCCCTGCCTCTACCTCGGGTGAGACTTCATCTTCTTTGCAGCTGTTGTCGAAAGGGCCTATAGTTAGGGTTTTGTTGGTGCGATTTTGAAGCATTGAACCCTGGGTCTGCCCCTGTGCCAACACGGGGCATGCCCGCCTCGTTTGTATACATATTTTATTTCTCTATCTAGAGACAGATTTGGGTCTCACGGTTTCTCCTCTCCCTCCAATAGGATCTCTCTTGCAGTTCTTATCAACACTCTTCATTACAATGGTACTCTCAGTAGAATAAACATTGATGTATTTCGGATATGCATATGCTCTTAACCTCACACATCAGGGGTATTTGTTATGACTGGAATTTCATCCGCAACATTGCATGGAAATGGTTACAGGAATACAACATCTCCAAACACCAATTAGTTCACCTGCAGCACCAAAAATACATTTCCAAGGGGCAAAAACTATACAACTGATCAAAACATTCACATGCATGGTAAACACTAAAGGAAGCGCACACACACTGCATGGGCCAAAGAAGCTCATAGAGTGCACAATGCACCATATGCATGACTATTTATGAGAAAATCCACACACTCCCGTGAACGACGCATTTATGGTTCTTGTCGGCCCCTCACCCACTTATGGACCAACTCCCAACTTGATTTGAACCTCAAATCCATGTTGAATATGAATGGGGGCTTGGTCAAAGACCTAAGGGTGCCCTAAAGGGCCCCTTGTTTACACTAAAGACTAGTTTGATATTTCCTCAAACACATGCTATAAATGGAGGCCATGGGTGCACTAATAATTTAAGAATCTCATAGTATTTTTATGTTGCTCTATCCTCCCTCAAGAAACCTCTTTTCTTCTTGGAGCATTCTAGAAACATCTCAATAAGCTATTCCACTCACCTCTTGAGGGAATAGGCTTGGATTTCTTCACCATTTGCTTTCTTGTTTATCATTTTAACAAGATCTCTCAAACAAGTGACTCAATATCCCTCCCAAGGAGGAAGAGGGGATCTATAAGTCCTCCTTTCTCTATGGTGTTTTCCAACTAATATAGTTATCCATTGGTGGCATAATCTCGGTCATTTGGTTGATTGATTTTGGTTCAAAGTTTCTTATGCATTTTAGTTTTATTTCTTTAGTTATTTCCTTAGTTGTTTTTAGATTACTTGTTTGTTTATTTCATGTGCTTGGGTTGTTTAATTCATACTCTAACCTCTGTCTTTTCTAACAATCCCAACTAGACTTGTAAGTGCCCTTGTTTTTCTCAACTAAGTGATGAAACAGACACAAAAAAACCTTTCAAGTGTTTCTCGTTGACGGGAAACATCAACCTTTTACCCTTCACTTCTTGGAGCATATAGAATTTAAATCCAAATATCTTCTCGACGACATATGGTCTGATCCAGAGTGCTTCAAACTTTGTATGCATGGAAGGTTTCTCCTTGGCCTTGTTCCAAAGTAACACCAACTCTCCTTTATAGAAATTATTTACAGTTGTGCTCTGATAAAAATATATTTTGACACGTTGCTACCTCTGAGAAGTTCAATTCATCACTTTTCTGCGTTCTTCCTCCAACTTCAACAACTGATTGATTCTCCTTTGAATGGGTGAGTTTTCTTTTGTATCTTTGATATTAACCACAAAATCAATGCATTGAGCTCAAGGATAATCAAATTTTTTTCCTCTTTCCCATAAACCAATAGATATGGAGACATCCCTATGCTATCCTTTGGAGTCATTATTCTCTCACATAATGCATCAGTCAACTTTAGATGCCAATTCCTTTGGTTGCTATCAATGGTTTTCTTTAGTATCTTCACACGTGTTTTGTCTGTGGATTCAACAAGGCCATTACCTTATGGATAATAATTCGATGATTTACCCATGATGATTCCATATTGTCCACAAAACTACATAAAATTTGATCCTATGAAGATTGAACCATTGTTTGTGATAAATTTATCTGGGACACCAAATCTCGACATAATGTTGTCATTGAGGAATTTAATCAGTTATTCAGCATCATCCTTCTTTAATTCCACCGCTTCTGGCCATTTCATGAAATAATATGTAGTTGTTAGAATGTACATATTCCCCTTGCTATACTTTGGATTAATTGGCCCAACAACATCAAGTCCCCATTGGAAAAATGCTTGTTGTACCATAATGGGCTACAAAGGCATCACATATTTCTTCATTTTTCGTGAAAACTATTGGCATGACAAATGATGGGTAAACTAAATATACTAATTTCCCTTAATTAAATTTTCAACCCAGGGTAAGTAAACTTAGAGTTGTGACACATTATGAGTCAATGCAGAAAGAAAAGCTAACAAATAGATTATCTAGATAAGAATATGGTCTACCCTAGGGATCAACACTCTTTTCAATTTACAATTTTACTTTAAAAAGATGACTTTTAAAATCCATTTAAACAACATGTTCTATGTTAAATATACAAATAAACCTTTAACTAATGAGATTTAAGCAATCTAGGACTATGAACTATTTAATCTAAGTAGCTTCAAACAATCTAGGACTATGAACTATTTAATCTATCTCTGAATAAACAAATAACAAATAGTCTATCTCTGAACTATTTAATCTATCTATTAAATCTATCTCTGAATAAGAAAACAACAAATAATATATATTTGAAATATTTAATCTATCTGTTTAATCTATCTCTGAATGAACATGCAATCTCTGAATAAGAAAATAATCTGTCAGAATTATCCTTACAAGTGAACTCTATTCTTAAAGAAAAAGGCACAATATATTTATATCCTGCAGAGAATAAACATTAATCTACCTAACTGAAAGAAAGAGTGTTGTGACAATATTCAAATGTGATGATTGTGTCTACAGTGGCGAATTACATCACAATGGCATACAACCACTAATGAAAATTCAAGTGGAATTAACTCAATGCTAAATTCTACAGAGAAATGCAGAGTATGGATAAGACGGTCTATAGAAAGCTTTGCCATCATAAAAACAACATTAGATATTCTTGGAATCCATATGATTTATAAACATTGTGCAGAAGATATTCAACATCAATCATTTTCTCTATCACACTAATACTAGAAAATACTCTATACATAATCAATAATTCATGCAAACCTACAAACTCATAACTAGTACTAGTTAGAAATCATAATTCAAATTCATAACTAGGATATCATTGAAAATCATAACTCAAAATCAACTTCTATCTTATCATGTTGATGATAGAAACATGATTAACAAGTTATGAAAACCTACAAAGAGTATTTTAAAATTACAACTTAATAAATGAACATTGTCTAAATAGATACTCTAAAAAGTGATTTACAACTTTATGAAATAGAGAGAAAAATACATGATAGTATAATTAAACAACTTCTAAACAAGTGAACTACAATCTGCAAGCAAAGTGTTAAGAATCTAAATATAAAAAAGTAAACATGGACGTCCACAAATGCTATGTAATACACACAATCCAGGAACCAAGATGCAAGTTAGGAGAGACATACACAACAATACAAATTAAACAAGCAATTCGAAATTAAAGAGTTATACATGGTGATATGAATTAGACAAGCAACTCGAAATTGGTAAGTGATAAAAGCCAAATATGAAAATACAGATATATACTAATATGAAAAACTACCCAGACCATTGGTGGTCCCACAAAAAGGTCGTGGCACTACTTCACTAGAAAAATGCTGTCACAGAATTAACACAGCATTGGTATTGATCATAAAAAACAGAGTTTACAACCAATTTGAAGATAATGTCTGTGTATATAAATAAAATCTGTGTCTCTTCGTGGAGTATTCAACAGGTATTTATAGAGTTATACAGATCTTGAGAGGTTGACCACTGGAAGGGTTGACACTCTCTAAAAATAGAAATACATTAAATTCCATTAATAGAAAACTTCTTGTACAACAACCTCATGCACTCAAAATAGCGGTCGCTGCAACTACCCAAGTCTAAATGTGACAAGCTCCACAGCTGGATACCGTCAGTCAGCACAAAACCCATGTTCCCTATTCTTCCATCGAAGCCCGTCGATGTGATAACCGTCAACTCCACTACACTCCGAGTGTCAGATGGAGTGTCGGATGGAGTTTCAGATGGAGGTCTGGATGAAGGACTAGATGGAAGGATAGATCACATTTTTGGCCTGTTGCAAGCAAACAAGAAATGTTAGAACATTGTAATCATCCAATGGAAGATGAATTAACATAAAACCATTGGAAAACGATGATTACACATACCTCATGTTGTTCCATAGTGAATTGATGCACAAATCTTGATAATACCTTTAAAAATGGCTAAATAAGAGCATAGAATGTATAATTTTCGTATGCAAAAAGGATTTGGTCATTGGAAAAACAGTCAAAACACCAAATCACCATTTCTCCCACACCTAATAGTTTGCAGGTCCCTCTGCAAACAAAAATGGATCATCTGACAGAGCTATGCTTGTGAAGGAGGGGGTGGATTTGCTTTAGAAGCTTCTCCCTCATTCTCTAGGGACTTTGGCTTAGTCCTTTTGCGATGTTTCAATTTCATCCTGAGATTGTGATTGGTGGTAGTCATCTGATCGACCAATCGTTGAAGAGATTTTACTTTTTCTTGCAGGACAACATTTTCATGGTGCAAATGTCGATCCAAAATCTCTCGTTCTGCGAACTGTTGAAGTAGATGAGCATTCTCTTTTTGAAATTTCTCAATAGTTGGGGTTTGATCAGATGGCTCAAGAGAGGAAGTCTTAGGATCCTTGATAGATGAATAAGGTATATCAACTTTAGAAAACAATGTAGGAATCTGGGATGAGGGAGTAACAATGTTTTTGTGAGGAAGACTTGGTGCAATAGTTTCATATTTTATTTCTTTATCGGGCTTAGAATCTATAGAAAATTATTTAAGTTTTTTATGGGGGCTCTCATGGTTGGAATATAATTGAATAATATCCGAAGTAATTGAAGGTTTTATATTGGGATTTCCACTCACACTTCGGGTGCTTCTTCAAAAGGATTGCCCCTTGAATTGATTAGCTCCTCTCCTCTTTGTAAGAGCCAAAGGAAAATCTCGATGAAATGAATCTTGTTGTAATACCCCAAGGTCAAGCCCTTGTGAAATGTAATGATGTTTGTAGGCTGGTGAGCCAAGTAATTATAAGCTGGTAGGATTATGTGTATTAGGCCAGAGAGCCTAGATGCTAAGGCTAGTGGGCTTGATTTTGTATATGTAATTATGCAGATTATTAATAAAATACATCGTTGTGTGTAGACCAACCACAAAGAAAGAGTTATGGGGGACTAAGCTCCACTGGGTAGGGAAAGGGATGGGGTTGTGAGGCTAACAAAGAGGGGCTAAGATTGAGTGCTTAACCCAAGGAAATATTATAATATATTCTTGAAAAATACTAAAGTTGGGAAATAAAACCAGTTATCCTAAGTTCCCTTGGGGAGAGGGACAACATCCAAGTGGAGAGGAACATGCTCCTAGAGAGCCAAGTGTCACCCATGACGCATGCATATTTATGTGGGAATTTCCACCATTTTTGGGGGGGGGGGTCACGAACCATTCTAGCCACCTTCTTGAGGAGTTTTCTCTCACCATTGTGACTCTCTCTCGATCATGCAGGATAACCATTCTCACCATCTTTATTTCTTGCTCTCAACATTATGACCAACATGGCCATTTAAGTTTCCCACAATCTCATCCTAAGGATTCTGGACATCCCATGCGTAGTTCATGCATGCACTGAACAAGCACACAACCAGAGCCATTACCGCCATTGTGAACCTCTATAATTTGTTGAGTCGTCCCCTTGCCTTACCTGATTTTGGTGGTTGTGGATTGAAGAGTGTTGGCACAGGGGTAGACCCAGGGTTCAATGCTACAAAAATGCAACAATAAAACCCTAACTACCGATCCTTTCAGTAACACCTGCGAAGCAGATGAAGTCTCACCCAAGGTAGAGGCATTAGTGGTTGAAAGACTCAGGTGTCTGCAACCTTAGCTGGGACACAGATCTATGATTGTAATACTTAATAGATCAATTAGCAGTTATACTTATCAATATTCAGTTCTTAGTTACATTGTAGTTAAACCCTAATCATAGTACAACACAGTGGTCAACCAAATTTGGCATCTATCATCACTTAGTATGATTGTTATAACCCTAAATTGCACCTCACATGCTTACCTGGCTTCAGGCCAACTCATATCTCTTCCTTGCCAAAGCCATGCTGAATAAACTCTTGAAAAACCTCTGAAATTAAGTAACCCACGCCCTAACCCATTACTGGGTGTGTTGGAACACTAGCAGGCCTTCTACTGCACGCGTTGGAATGCTGGATGGCCCACTGCAGCCCGCGTTTACCTAACAAAGCACAAAAACAGGAAAGTTGTCGATGGAACGAAAATATTTGGGTTAGTTAACTGGAACTCCCAGCCATGCATGGCCGAGAGTTCGTCC
>SNQJ01S0245154.1:8030-21244 GCA_010110895.2 Picea sitchensis
AAGGAGTTATGTAATAAAGTGACATCATCTTTATGGGAAAGGGACATATTACTGTATTATATTGATTGAAAGTGAAACTTACAACCTGAGCCTTGATGTTGTAGATCTCCTTTCGATGGCTTCTAGCTCTGACACACACACTTTCTCATGCATGAAGAAAATCAACCACTTTTGATGACCTTGATGGTGTCTCTAGCTGTTGTAGCATCAATCCTTCATACAATCTTACACTAATTCCCCAGTCAATCTCTTGCTAGTTTTCTTCTAACCTTTTCCATGAGAAATCCTCTCAATATATAGGAGAGAATAGATTAGTTACTTGGATAGGAATGATCCCAAGATATCAGGAAAACCAGTACTTAGATAACTATTCGAATGCCAACTCACTCTTCTAGAAGATTCCCTTCTAGAAGGCTCGAGAACTTCATATTTTTCCTTCTTTAAGAAGATGTTCGCACCCTGACAGTTAGGTATAGTGCGAACCCCTCGCAGTCCAGCTTAATGCAGCCTACGAGAATCAGGCATTCTCGCAGGCAAATATATAGGTAGCCTGCGAACATCCCTTAAAAGTATGATTTTTGGAAGCAGACAAATGTAACTTTTCTCAGGAAAGTGTTCGCAGTGAAGAGCTTGATTTTCCATCATCATAACATCATCACGATGACCAAAATTGTGGATAACACATAGTTTATAACATTGAAGTTTCTCAGTAGTCTACAGTTAGGTTAGAATCTTTAGCAAGCTCTTTAAAAGAGCTGAGTATTCATGGTGGATATTTTGTAAGTGATCATACTTTATTAATGCAATAAAAGGAGATTGTTTGTTGGGGTTTTTCTCCTTGTATAGGGTTTCCCCAGGGTACATGTGTTGTGATCTTGTATGATGGTAAATTCTTATGATTATTGTTGTTCTGATTTATGAATGATATTAAACTAAGTTCAAAGTACAGTCAAAATTTAAAGAAGTACTTTTAGTATTAAATGAAGCTCATAAATTAACATGGTATTAGAGTTTAATGTGTGTTAAGATTGTTGAAGTGCAACAATATGGTACACACAGATCCAAGCGATCTTGATTAAGTTTCCAGCGTAAGGTCCATGGCATCCTCCATTTCAGTCAGGGCCAAGGATAGGCTCGAAGGAGCTTCCAACTTGAATGTGTGGAAGCTCTGGATAACAAATATCTTGCATGAGCATGATCTTGAGTAGTATGTGACCACAATGGTGGAGGAACCCACCACTAATGCAGGAAGAGAAACCTTTATGAAGAGTCAAACAAAGGCCAAGCGAATCATCTTTGATTCAATCAAAACAATATAATGTCAACAATGATTTCGTTAATGAATGCCAAGGATTGTATGGATACCTTGGTGAATCTGTATGAGAAACATGCTCCAAGTTAGAAGATGACACTTAAGCACAAGGTTAAGTATTTGAAGATGGAGAAAGGTGAATCAATAACATATTTATGTTCCAGGATAGCCCATATAAGAGATCAACGTTTGGTCACATGGGTCACAGTGGATGATGATGACTTAGTGCATGTCATATTTGATGGTCTTCCTTATTCATGGGAGACCTTCTTATCCAGTGTAAGTGGGAGAGAGATTCAACCCACGTTTGAGAGGTTATGGTATGATTGCCTCCAAGAGGAGAGTCACACTGCTACCAGGAGTGAGACAACTAAAGAAAAACATTCAACATTAGCATCAAGATTCAAGGGAAAGAAGAAAGTCACTTTCCAGAAAGGCTCTCAGAGAAAGTCAAACACCAAAGGTATGTTCAAAGGCAAGAGTATTGATACATCTAAGATTAAATGCTTTAGTTGTAATAAGTTGGGTCATTTTGCTAAAGTCTGTTGGTATAAAAATAAAAATCCAAGGAAAGGGAAACATCATGCCTCAACTGCTGAGGATGATGAGTCCAAACGAAAACAAAAAAGTCCTTCTAATGAAAAATAAACTAGAAAATAATATTACATGGTTTTTGTCTTATCCAGTTCAGTTTTCACGGGGCCGAAAACTTGGTTAGTAGACAATGGTGCATCAAAGAACATGACAGGGTACAAGGAAATCCTCTAAGATTTCAAGACAAAATATTTTACAGAGTAGGTTGAGCTTGGGGATGACAAATGTTACAAGATAGAGGGAGTAGGCTCTATCTCTTTCAGATTGGAATATGGGGCTAGGCTTCAAGTTGATGAAGTTTATATGTTCCAGGGCTCAGGAAGAATTTTCTATCAGTTTCAACCTTTGAGGACAAGGGATATTGGGTGATCTTCAAGGACATGAAGGCACTACTGTGGGATAAAGGTAGCCACTTGAGTACAACAAAACCCATTGAGACTCGTAGAGGTGGACTGTACGTCGTGACAGGACAACCAGTTCAGGCATTGGCTCATGATGCGACTAGCTCCAATGAGTTGTGGCACAAAAGACTTGGACATCTTCATTACAAAGCACTTCTAGATCTGCAAAACATGGTATGTGGCATGCCCTCTATTTCTCTTAGTAAAAATGAAATTTGTAAAGGGTGCATGCTAGGTAAAAATATAAAGAAAACATTTCCTAGTAGTGACAACAGAGCTCATGGCATCATAGATCTGGTTCATTCTGATGTATGTGGTCCCATGTCATCTCCCTCACTTAGTGGTTGTTTGTATTATGTTATTTTTATTGATGATTACTCAAGAAAATGTTGGATCTATTTCCTTAAAGCTAAAAGTGACACATTTGGTAAATTCAAAGAGTATAAATCCTTTATTGAAAAATAGATAGGGAACCACATCAGAACCCTTAGAATAGACAATGGAGGAGAGTTTGAATCTTTCAAGTTTGAGGATTTCTGTAAGGAAGCAGGAATAAAGAGACAGTTGACCGTGCCATATAATCTCAACAAAATGGTGTTGTTAAGAGGAAAAACAAGACAATTTGTGAGGCAGCAAAAGCCATGATGTTTGATCAAGATTTGCCAAATTCTTTATGGGCATAAGCTACCTCCACTACCGTGTATATTCAGAACAGGTGTCCACATGCTATCTTAAAGGACAAGACTCCTGAAGAGGTCTTCTTAGGGATAAAACCTCAAGTAGGGCATCTAAGGATAATTGGGTGTCCAGTGTATATTCATGACCCTAAGAAAAAAAGGACAAAGATGGCACCCTCAGGCAAGAAAAGGGTTTTTGTGGGGTATAGTGAGAACTCTGAGGATTACAAGATATATGTACCAGGTTAGAGGCAGGTATAGGTAAGCATGGATGTGACGTTCCATGAGGAAGCCACATTCAAGAAATCTAGAGAGCTTCAACATCAATCAAAAGTAGTTCAACCAACTTCACCCTCTTATGAAAATGAAGAGTCAGAGGATTAGAGGCAGGAACCTCACGAAGGGCCAGTGATGAGACCCTAGAACTTGTTGAAGAGTTAGAAAGAACTCTTGAAGAACCTTCAACCAAAATGAAGCCAGGATGGATTAAAGAAACAATACAGGAAGCATAAAAGATAATTGCTCCCAAAGGAACTTTAAGGGAAAGTAAGAGGCCTCACCAGTTCAGAGGCTATGCTGCACCGATGAGCAGGATCATTGATGGCGAACCTTCTTCATTTGAAGAAACATATAAATTACAAGTATGGAATGATGCCATGCTTGAGGAATACAGGTCAATTCTAAAGAACAATGGCTGGGACATTATGTCGAGGCCGAAGGACAAATCAATGGTCTCTTCCAAATGGATCTATAAGATCAAACATGCAGCTGATGGGAGTGTGGAAAAGTTCAAAGAAAGATTTGTAGCTAGAGGATTCACTTAGAAAGAGGGAATTGACTACGAGGAGACTTTTTCCCTTGTAGCTGAGTATACCTCCATTTGAGCTATTATTTCATTAGCTTCAATTCTTGGTTGGAAGTTACATCAGATGGATGTAAAAACAACATTCTTGAATGGAAAGATTGAACATGAGGTCTTTGTGGAACAACCATATGGTTTTGTACTGCATAACAAAAACACTCATGTATGCAAGCTAAGGAAGGCCTTGTATGGTCTTAAACAGTCTCCCATATTTTGGTATGACAGGATTGATGGCTTTCTTAAGACCTGGCCTTTCAGAAAAGTGATGCTAATGCAAATCTGTACTTCAAGGTAAGAGGGAACCTACCTGTTATACTATTCTTGTATGTTGATGATCTCTTTCTAATAGGAGATGAAGGGCTAATATCCTGGTGTAAGAGGGAGCTAATATCATAATTCGAGATGAAATACTTAGGCTTGATGCATTACTTCCTAGCATTGGAAGTGTGGCAAAGACGGGGCGAGATATTTTTGGCACAAGTGCACAATGGATGTATTAAAGAGGTTTGGTATGATGGATTACAAATGCATGTCTACTCCGATGGTTACCAACCTGAGGAAGCTACATGATTCTGATTCAGGTTCAGATTTGGTAGATCCTACCATGTATAGGCAACTTATTGGATCACTGATGTACATGATCTACACCAGGTCAGATATATACTATGCAATAATTGCAATGAACCGAGACAAAAACACTGGGTGGCAACAAAGTACATCTTGAGATATCTTAGAGGGATAATTACTTATGGTGTGAGATATACATCCAGTGGTGGTCTATTTCTGCATGGGTATGCAGATGCTGACTGGGAAGGAATCCCAGTGGATCGAAAGATTACTTCCGGATACTGCTTGAGTTTAGGATCCGCTATGATCTCTTGGTCAAGCCGAAAACATGGATCCATTGCATATAGTAAAACAAAGACCGAGTACATTGCATCAAGTGATGCTAGCAAGGAAGCAATATGGCTCAAAAAATTGGTTTCTAGGTTGTTTGGTGACAAGTTCGAGATGACGGTGGTTCACTGTGACAATCAAAGTTGCATAAAACCGACAGAGAACCCAATATTTCATGACAGGTCAAAACATATTAACATGAAGTACCACTACATCTGAGACTTGTTCCAGAGAAAAACTGTACAATTACAGTGCATAGCCACGAGCGAGCCGGTAGCTGATATCCTGACCAAGCCTTTGCCATTGATACAGTTTGTGCAACTGAGAGGAAAGCTTGGTGTGGCTGAGAATTACTCCCTCCCTGAGAGGGAGTGTTAAATTTGGTAGCATTGACAATCATTCTTCAATGAGAAGCCATATGGGCCACCCTAAGGCTAGCCAGGGAGATTTGGAGAATCAACCAGTCTTTTGAGGTATTGACAAAATCCAGGGGGAATGTACAACCTCAATGAGTCAAACCAAAAGTCAGGATGAATGAGATGCTATGTAAGTCTAATGCAAAAGTAAGGGGGACCGTACAACCTCTGTGAGCATAGACAGTCTAGTGAAAATGTCAGGGGGGAACGTACAACCTCTGTGAGCATAGACATACTAGTACAAAAGTCAGGGGGAACGTACAATCTCTGTGAGCCTAGTCAAGCCTTGTGAGCCATGAGTAAAAGTTAAGGCATCTAGCAAAAGTTAGGTTGAACGTAAAATTCCTATGAGCTAGAAACAAACGATCTTCCTGATATTGCAAATTATGTAATGTATTGATCTAGTGCGTTGGAACGTGTAACACCTTCCACCATGAAGAAATTTGAATTGCTTTGTAAAGAGTCAAGTTGTAAAAAGTCAAAGTTGCATGTCTAGGTCAAAGTCAAAGTTGTCAAGGTTATTTTATGTTGCATGCATGTCTAGTTTCATGTTACATGCATGACATGCATTGCATGCATGTCTAGTTGCATGTTGCTTGCATGCATGTCATGTGCATGCTAAGGAGTTCACATGCATATCATGTCAAGGGTGAGTTCCTAACTGAATTGGTAAGTTCAGTTCTAATTTTGACTACTGAGTTAATGGTCAGTTCTAATTCTGATGGCTGAGTTAACTTCAACATGCATTCTCTTAGGCTATTTCGAGCCATCTCCTCTCTACCTCTCCACTCCTATTTAAGCAAGAGGTCGACCGTCTCTTCTACACAATTGTTATGCAATGTATGAGTGAGGAAGAAGAGTGATATATCAGTCCATAATAGAGTGGTAACATGTGCGTATCAGTCCAGCTCAAAGACGCATATAACAATCCAAGAACAAAGCTTATATAAGTCTATTAAAGGAAACAAATATCAGTCATAAGGAGGCTGCTGTAATAGTCAATAAATAAAACCATATCAGTCCAATAACATGCTGCTATAACAGTCAATAAAGGCATCCATATCAGTCCAATAACAAGCTGCTATAATAGTCAATAAAGACAACCATATCAGTTCAATAACATGCAACTATAACAGTCAAATAAAGATCATCATATCAATCTAAGAAAGTAGTGAGGTACACCTTCAAGGCTGGCCTATAACAGAGTTTATAACAACAAGGTTTCCCAGTAGTCTATAGTCAGGTTAGAGTGTTTGGCAAGCTCTTTAAGAGCAAAGTATTCATGGTGGATATTTTGTAAGTGATCATACTTTATTAATGCAATAAAAGGATATTGTTTGTTGGAGTTTTTCTCCTTGTATAGGGTTTCCCCAAGGTACATGTGTTGTGATGTTTCATGCTGGTAAATTCTTATGATTATTGATGTTCTAGTTTATGAATGATGTTAAAATAAGTTCAAAGTACAATCATAATTTAAAGAAGTACTTTTAGTATTTAATGAAACTCATAAATTAACACTGGACCTACTATGATGTTCTCCCTTTCAGTTTCTGGTACTTGCACATTTCTTGGATCTTCTTCCTCTTGATCTTCCTCAATAACATTGTAACATTCTAGCAATTCATGGACTATTGCAGATTCTCTATGCGCGCTACACGCATGTACTATTTCTATCTGATCTTCTTCCATAAAAATATTACTTCTAATGACTTGCAGAGCTGCATCTACTAAAGGTGATTCGGCTTCAAAACTAAATGTTACTTTAAAATTCTGGATGAGCTCTTCCCAGTGTGTTGTCCTTCTGCGCACCTCTAGTTCTAGATACCAGTTCTTGGGAACCGTCTCAAGTGCATGTATGAACCTATGTGTCCATTCCTGCTTCGACACCTGTCTCCAATTTGTAATACACTACACAACATGGTCTGTCAGACTGCTTATCCCTGTATACTTGTACGTAATTTATTCTATTCCAAATCTAATCTGCATCAACCTTTTATAGTGATTCCAGTCCCCTATTCCTTCCTTGTGTGTAACCCACCATCTCGTTGGGGTTGCTATCAATGCAACATCTAATGCCAACAATATTTTATGTTCGAGTATCTGCAACTCAAAATATTTTACAAAAGAACTTACATTATTTAATCCATCAAACCTTGGTGTATCACATACCTCTGTTCCGATCCAACGCAAAGAGTGAGTAATGTGAGCACATCTTCTTGTAGATACTTCGTGCAACCGATGCTACCAATGTTCACGTCCTTCCTCCGAGTCTGATGCACACAAGCTAATGCTTCCACAACTAAGCACATCATCTGCAATAGGATTGATGTAGTCATCCATGCGTCCGATCATATTATACAAGTTATCAATTTATTTCCTTGTGGGTTCCACATACCTTTTTGCCTCTGTGGAGTCTAATGGTGCAGTGACCTTTAAGCCTCCTTAAAAAATAATTTCTCTCTTATTCAAGTTAATAATGATATGGTTTTCAAAGGCCCAATCCAGTCCAAGAAATGCTGGATACGACTAACTGTTATCCACGATCTCAATGACCTCAAAGTCGGATACACTGCGCACTCCATCTATGTTGACATATATTCCTACCAGTCTCCTGATCAATATTATCTTATGTTGGTTTTCCAAACTCAACTGAATAGTTCACCAAACTAGCTTGGGTTTCCCCATCATTTCCCACGTCTGTCTTGGAAGAACATTGGCATTCGATCCTAAGTCCAGGATGACATTATCCATGTCATACTTTCCTATTTGCGCACTCAATCTAAATTCTATGTTTGTCCTCTTTTTGCGCAATACTTGGTTCACTGCTCTCTGTGTCATAGGTACTTCTCTGTCTTGGGTGTATTGATCGATCATCCCGCGCAGTGTGTTTAACGCTATTTTTTCCTTCATCAATTTGTTGACGGGCGAAATTGACCGTCCGTCAACTGGAAGAGCGAGTCCAGTCTGGGGTTGTCTAAATAACCCAAGCCGTTTGGTGTAACTCGTTCTGACGGGTTTAATGGATCTGTTAGCCAATCTAAGAATCCTAAAAGAAATGAATGAAAGAGAGAAACAACTAACTAATTACTAAACACACTATATATATGTACATTTATTCAAATGTAACTATAGTAGTTGTATTTAAGCAGAAGATATACAAGTCTCGTTTATTTACATGATTTACAAGATGCAAGTTTTAATCGAAACTTACAAAAATCGATGTGAAAAATGATTGCTTCTAGGAAGTAGATAAATAAAGCACATAAAAATATTTATTGTTTTTCTTTTATAAATTTAAAGAATCTTACTATTTTTTTTTAATGAAACATGAACATCTGGATAGTCAAAGCTAAACCATACATTGTAGTTTCAATAATATGCAAATGAGATAAAAATACAAAGAAGCTATCATGTCAATGAATTAGTGAGGTGTATCCAAGCATCTGCATGAGTGGTGAACATCCAACTTCCATGTCCAAGAGAGAAATTTGCAATGAACCTTATTACTGTTCTAAATAAATTTAGAACATGTATTGGCAGCTTAGGTTTTAATGACAGAAAATGAAACACAAACATATACCTGTGATCTCATAATTATACATGATTACAGCAAGATAATTCTGGAAGCAATCTATGCATTTTATCATTCAATTTAAAATTCAAAGATAAATCTCATTATTTAAATCGAAGATATAATCACAACATTTGTATTTTGAGGAGCAAATGATAGATGGTATTTATAATATAAACTTCCTACACATCACAGATAATTTAATCTAAAGATATCAGACCTGCACATGTAACAGGATTAAAAAAACATAAATAACAACATTATAAACAAAAGGCTAAAGCTAAAATGCATATATGTTGTTCTATTAAGTTTTTGGAATCACTTGTCCATTCTATAGTCCTGGAAGAATTTTTTTGGATAATAGACTTTAAAGATTGGAAAAATTAATACATAAATGATAATAATTAACCATGTATTGATAAAAAGACTAAATCTATTTAAATGTGTGCATAATCAATTATTCAAAGAATATGAAGATATTATAATGAAAATAAAAACCATTTTACCTCCTGAGGACAAAAGCCATTAAGCAACTTTTGAATTCCATTAACTGACTTTGAAAATACTTGTCCATTCTCCCAAGGAATTCCAACCATCCATTATTCCATTTGAAGAAATAAAAAGTTTACAAAGATATAATATACAAAGAAGGGATAAAAATCCTCCTCTCCCAATTCTTAGTTCCACTTTGACTTACGATCTTTTTCCTCATATATTTATAAAATGAATGAATAGTCAAAATACTATTAATTTAAAGCCACGAAATTTGTCTCACAAAGAAGACCAAATATCTCTCAATCATTGTTTGTTTGGGGAAGATATCATGTGGAAGGTAAATGGGTCCATTTTGGTTCGGGTTTTCAACCATTTCTTCAAATTCACCATGGTTTGGTTGCAATCGGGTTAAACGCAAAATCGTCACGTCTGATCTTTACGCCTTTCCAAATTTTATCTTGTTGCTCATAAAATTATTTGTAGCAATCAAAAAATAATTTTTAGGATCAATCAGTTGAACGTATTTGGATAATAAATCAACCATGATCAGATCAGTATCAAATAGCGATAATGAAACCAGTGAAACAAAAGAAACCTAAATTAATAACCTAAAATTGTGAATAAAACAAAATCTAGAAAAAATGAATTTAAACTAATTATAACTTATAAACAGACAATGTTTATAAT
The DNA here is from genome assembly GCA_010110895.2 of Picea sitchensis. Lineage (NCBI taxonomy): Eukaryota > Viridiplantae > Streptophyta > Pinopsida > Pinales > Pinaceae > Picea > Picea sitchensis. Next base: position 17,943 of record SNQJ01S0245154.1, read on the forward strand.
TTGCTTTCAAATATGATCTTAGAAATTCTAGAAGCTTCAAGAGTTAATGGAGAAGAAATATTAATTTTTATTTTTACAAATGATAGATATTCTTTTATTATTATTATTTTTGAAATGAGATGCAAAATAAAAATAATTTAGTGGTCATATCCCCAAATGATTTCATGAAATGAAAAATGGAATGTTAGCTGATGAAGTATTGAACATTGTCAAAGCGATTAAAACTTGTTAATGAGTGAGAATGGTTTATAATCATAATTTAAACAAAGAAATGAAGCATTTGATTAGCGTTTTGTTTAAATTGAAGTTATGTCGTTTCTAACATTTGATAAAAATTAACGTTTTTGTTTAAATTGAGATTTTTATGCTCGTTTCTAACTTTTGACATATACTCTTGTAATGAATGTTTCATACTATAGTGAATGTCTTAAGTTTGTCTCAAAGCAATCTAAGGCATGGAACTATTTGAAAAGGTTGATTTTGTAGCTCATTATAATTATCAAGATTCTAATAGGGGCCTTTTAAATTTTGTAAAAATATAAGGGGAGTTGTTGGGGCCCAACACAATTCTAAACAACTTTTTAGAAAATCTATCAAAGTACTTACCTTTTCGACTGACCTTTCTGGAATGGTGCGATTTGTTAAAATTCTTCTTAAGTAGTTAAGTGTGTTATGTATTCTTTAACTTTAGACTATTAAAACAATAGCTGAATGCATAAGGATCACTGAAAGAAAGACATCCACAATATACACAAGATTTATCTTGGGAAACCCTCATGGGGGAGAAAACTCAACAGAGCTTCTTCAATATAGATTCTTCAACAAGTACAATGTCTCTCTCAAGAGATATTTCACTAAACAGAAGATAAAACAAAAAACCCTAACTAAAATAGAGTAGCGTACCACTAGACCAAGATAGTCCTCCAACAAATAACCAAAACCCTTGACCAGAACACCCTTCCTCTGTAGCTGCATCACTCTCTCAGACTTGCACACTTTTCTGTGTGAGAGAGCTTGTTGTGTGTGTACTTCAAGTGAGGCACCTAGCCTCTCATAAATACAAGTTGTGCCCCCCATAAATTACGTCAGGGCCAACCTGTCCACTTTATCTTTTTAATTTACAATTGACTTGTCAAGGCACAATAGGGCCGACTTTTACAAAGGCACAATAGGATCGACTTAACAAATATAATATAAAATTATTCTTGAGGGTTTTGTCTTGGTCAAATACAATATGAATATAATAAGAATATATTTTGAAGCTTCTCAAACTTCAACACTCCCTCTTAGCAAATAAGGTATTCTTTTGGCACAATCCTCATGACTGCTTCTGTTTTTCTATACACTTGACCATTGATTTGTTGAATTTCCACGAATCTGTATTGAAGAAGTTTTGTAAACACATCAACATCTAGGGTCTCATCATCCATCCGGGCTTTATGTCATCACGAGGCTTTCACTCTCCAGCTCACTCAAAATCTGGCATCTAGTTCCACAATGAACTAGTAACCTCTGTTTGGCACACCAGACAACTGGTCCACAATGAACATGCATCTAATCACGAGGATTAGGAGCTGTAGTGTGCACACACTACCCATCTAGCCCAAAGATAGGAAACACCTCCAACCATACAGGTTGTCCCACCAACTTAAAAGCCGGGTAACTAACCAACCCTGAAGGCATGGCATCTGCTGACCTTGTGCGAGGTCATGCTAACTGGTGCCACAGTCAACAACTTGTGTACCCGACTTTTTCATTGGAGTATCAATCTATGTACTAGAATTTTTCACTGGAGTAGCAGTAACTCGACGTACCAGACTTTTTCACTGGAGTATCCCTCTGCATACCAAAATTTTTCATTGGAGTAGCAGTAACTCGACATACCAGGATTTTTCATTGGAGTAGCCCTCTGCGTACCAAAATTTTTCATTGGAGTAGCCCTCTGCATACCATACTTTTTCACTGGAGTAGCAATATCTCAACGTACTAGAATTTTTCACTGGAGTAGCCTTAACATGCCCGTGAATGACCACCCATTGCTTCTGCCACATGCTGAAGCTGCTGCTCTGGATCACAACTGTAACTCATCACTTCCTATTACTAGGGACGCCCTTCTGGACCACACCAATATTTTCTTTGAAGTACACAAAATTCACTTTTGACAGAGGCTTGGTCAACACGTCAGCGATCTGCTCTTTTGTAGCGACAAACTGGAGCTTCACTACTCCCCTCTGTACCATATCTCTGATATAATGGTACCCGATCTCGATATGCTTGGACTTGCCATGGAACACTGGGTTCTCTGTCAACTTCACACAACTATGGTTGTCACACCAGATACAAGTCGCCTCTGACTCTATATCAAATAATTTTGCAAGCATCTTCCGAAGCCACATTGCTTCGCTGCTAGCTGAACACGTTGCTATATACTCTGCTTTAGCTGTACTGAGTGCCACACTAGTCTGCTTCCTGTTGAACCATGATATCATGACCGATCCCATACTTAAGCAACATCAAGATGTACTCTTCTGGTCTGCAACACTACCGGCCCAATTTGAATCAGTAAAGACTTGCAGGCTTATCTCACGATCTGAAGCATATCTGAGTCCATAATCAATTGTACCCTTCAGGTACCTCATCACATGTTTTGCTGCAACCAAGTGAACACTTCTCGGCTCAACCATATACTGACTCAATGTGTTCACCACAAAACATATATCTAGCCTCGTGTTCATTAAGTACATCAACGAACAAATCATCTTTCTATAAATGGTGGCATCCACTATCTCTGAAGATGTATCGCTCAACAACTTTAGATTTGTCACCATCGATGTAGGCATGGCCTTGCAATCCATCATTCTGAATCTCTTTAGAATCTCAACAACATATTTTCCTTGGTTAAGGAAAATCTCACTTGGTCTCTGCCATACCTCTAGACCTAAGAAGTAATGCATCATGCCTAGGTCTTTCCTCTTACTCTCAGTGATGAGCTTCTCGTCTCCTGTTAGAAACAGGTCATCCACATACAATAATAGTATCACCGGTCCACCATCCACAACCTTGAAGTATAGGTTAGAATCTGCTTTACTCTTGGTAAATCCCAAGCTCATCAAGACGTTGTCAATTCTTCCATACCATGCTCTCCGTGCTTGCTTTAACCCATGCAAGGCTTTCTTCAATCTGCACACATGTCTCTGAGTGTCATGTGTCTCGAAAACTTGTGGTTGCTCCACATACACTTCTTCTTCTATTACATCATTTAGAAAATCTATCTTCACGTCCATCTGGTGTACCTTCCACTT
>SNQJ01S0245156.1:0-13214 GCA_010110895.2 Picea sitchensis
CTCTATCTTTCTCCATGATTCTCGAGAGATATTGCATCCCCAAACTTCACATCCATATAGAATAACAGGAGTAACAAGAGTCTCAAAGAGGAGTTTTTTCTTATCCCATATCCAAGGATCGACTGATTTACTATTGTTTTGAAGCCCATAATAAGCTTTCCATCATCTTTTATCTTTTTTTCAATGCTATAATTCCAATTGTTGTTGTGGTAAATATTGATTCCAAGATATTTGTTTGAAGTCACTTCAAGTTGTTGGTTCCAATTTTTCGATTTTAATTATGCATCTAGAATCAAAATGCATTACTCTTACCAAAAAATTTCTCACAATTTTTACAAATGTGATATTAAACAATATTCATTCTAGAAATATCATTATCATTATTCCTCATTAGTCCCCTCCTTCCGACAATGACTCGATTTTTATTTAAACATTTTTTGACTTAAATCTTGAAATTATACTAAACTTTTCGCTTAGTTGTGAAAAATGATTTACTTTATTGGATGAAGGGTTTGAAAAGACTATTTTCATATGGTTTTGACAATGTTTGTTAATAAAGAAAAGAATTTATAGAAAGAAAAAATCGAAAAAATTGCAAAATTGATAGTGTAATAACATTGTGTAAGCATTCTATTAATAAAAGTAGAAAGCATATAAATTGTTAAAAACTACTACATTATGTACAACCACTTTGTTTTCACCTTGTGGAAGGAATGGCTCTTGTGTTAGCTATAATAGCTTGATCAACTTGTGCTTATTTCTTCACTTAAGTTTTGTCCATAACTTCACTTTAAGTTACACTATATTATATGTACAACTATGTCCAACACAACCATGTTCACTCAACAATAGGAACATGCATAATAATTATACTTCGTAAATATTTCAATACTCATCCAACACAAAGAAAAGGAAGGAATATAACATTCATCCAAGGTAAGAAACTAGACTACATAACTATAGGTTACACCCCACATGGATTCCTTAGTCTTATTTATATTAAGAATGTTACAAAGTACAGCAAAGGAGGGCCAACTACCTACAACTCATTTACAGACTATAATTACACAAAACACAACTATGTACAAGAACAATGAATCCAACTTCTCAACCAACCATTCATGTCTTCTTCTTCTTCTCACTTAGTTAGTGCAATTCCTCCTATTGTGCCAACTGTGAACTTAGCACCAACCAAAAAGCTCTTTTAGATTAGAATGAATGACCAATTCCTTTCTTCTCTCCTTATCACCTTTGATGCATCACATTTTTATATGAGACTTTCCTTGCACTTGAAATCCCCTTCATTCTAAGGTGGACCCATGTGCCATTCGTCAACTTTATTTCCTTTAGTGCCTTGTCTTCCTACTATCAACATCCAACAATTGTGCCCAACTGAACCCAATGCATCAAAGCACACTCGACATTGCACCCAAGTGTTTCTAAGTGCATCGATGTGTGCCTGACGTAACTCCAATGACTAAGGGATGTTCAATACTTTAGGTCTACACATTTGGCTCGTGCACCCAAGGCATCTCAATTTGTATAAAGGAACCATGGAATAGTTCACCACTTTAGTCTTCATCCATTGATTGGATATACAATTTCTAGCATTGCAACCTTCTGTAGAGACCCTCCACACCCACCTAGACATCGTGCCTATTGTGATTTGAAGGTGGAGGCCTTACACCTACTCACCACATATTCTTTGTGCCATCGAGCCATTTAGTAATTTCAGTGGAGCAAAGGCTATTTCAGCACTAACGATATTAGGAAGTCGTTTCACTTCCTTGGACTAAGATTCCACTATTTATCGTGCTACAAATATTACTTGATACACCACCATCTATGGGCCTACTACATAGCTTACTTGAAAGACTCTTTTGCTTGCCTAATTGAGGAATCCAAAGTGGCTAAAAAGAAAGGCCTTTCAATGGCTCTGAAGAAGATTGTTATTGTGTTTATTTACATAGGTTACAAAGGTTTTTTATGTCTTATTTAAATACTAAGGTTGGACAACTAGGAAAACCAAGTGGTTTAATAAAATCATCAATCTTGGGTCCCCAACTTATAAAATCTATGGAAGCCAAAACAAGGAAAAGATCAAAGATAGATTTCAAAATTTGATTTCACTAGGCATTCATTCTACCACTATTAAGTATAAATATTATACATTACAATATTGGCATTTACTTGCTATTTGGTATGCATGTTTCCATCTAACTTGTTTACACACACTCAATACATGCATGGAACAAAGGGGCTAAGTTTCACAATAATGACGCACAAATAGAGAACAATCTATCATCTCCCTTTAAGGTCGTGGAATTGCTTTAGTCCTCGATCCAGAAAAAATTTCGAAGATATGACACAAATCTAACCACTCTCAATGCTCTCAATGTATATATGGCCACAATGAGCGCCCACATGGACAAGGCCCAATAGTAGGTGATGATGAATGCGGTAACATACATCCCCACCATGACCAACTTCATGGACATCCTAGTGGGAAACAAGGTCTATTTGGACAATGACACAACACTAAAGTAAAATCCAACAAGTTTTTTAGAGAACATACACTTGGCCCTAGAGATCTTTAGCCTCGAAAAGAGCATCAAGTTGTTGAGGACATACTCTCAACAACAATGACTGTCATTGGGTCAAAGTGAGAAAAAGAGCAGAAAAGATGGAGCGAAGTGCGGAAAAGCAAGTCGTTGGATGAGGAGATCGAGGATGACAAATCAGCAAGGAAAATGGTCTGAGGATGACTTAGGAAGTGGAAAAAGCCACCATTGGATGCTTTGGAGCACCGCATGAGAAGGAAGGAAAGACAGGTTGGCGAAGTCCGTAAAAAGTGGATCAAGTTGACCTAGGGTTTTAGACACCTAGGGTTTTGACACCTTGGTTTCAACCTAAGGCTGTCAGTGAGGTATTGTAATGTATAAATAAAGGTCAAGAGGACCTGGGTCATGGGGGTATGGTATTGTTATTGATTTAGCTCTATTGTTTTGGTGAGAAGTCATTGTATTGGGAGAGAGAAGTGTTGAGGGTAAGAGCCTTCTGGTATTGTAATATCTTCAGCTGGGTGCGAAGATCAGATCCTGTAGCTGGGTGCGCAGGAAGGGGGAGAGAAAGAGAGAAGAAGAGAGAGGATCTGCTGGCCAAGAACGCAGATCTGAACTGTAAGCTTTATCTTAATATATCATAATCACAGTTCTGTGGACGTAGCCCTAGAGAGAGGGTGAACCACGTATATTTTTTGTTGTGTGAGTGATTGATGCTTGAATATCTGTCATTATTATACTATTATTTGCATTACCGTGTCAGATAAAGATCTATAGCTGCACATAATAGATCTCATTGATAAGTGATATATGAATACTGTGATTGTTTTTATACAAGATCCACTTGACATTCCCCTGGTTGTAGACATCTCTATCCTGCAACCCCCTCGTTGTTGCTTTGGGTGAGACTGCATCTGCTTTGCAGGTGTTGCCAAAAGGGCCAGTAGCTAGGGCTTGTTGGTGCGCTCTTGGAGTGAACCCTGGGTCTGCCCCTGTGCCAACAAATGGTTCCGTTGTCGGGACGAGAATATTTTTAAGGGAATGTCAACTTGGTTCCCATCTAAGACAGAGATTTAGAAGTGGATAGAGGATCAAGAGAAGGACTTCACTGAAGCCTAGAACAAGAACCCTAACCTGAGTATTGAAGATTGGCTACAAAGATACATCTTCACCGACATTCATGAGATCTTCTTTGGAGGAATCCATCAGGAGCTACACGAGTGGTTGGATAGGTTAGCTGACACACAGTTTGAGATCAGATCTAGACCTCCTATGGTTTGGACACCGACATTGATCCAGAAGGTCAAGAGAATTGGCAACGCTGTATCCAAAGTAGTAGATCATTGGTTTGATAGTACCATTGGAGGGTATATCACCGAGTTTGTTGTTGATAGAACATAATCGTATAGCCAAGCCGAGAGATACTTTTTCAAAGGACCCAGAGGAAAAAAAATTCACTTTCTGAAGCTAAGAATCAAGATGCTCTTACATGAAAACCACATCTTGAAGATACATTAGATTGTTCAAACCAGAAAAGGATAATGTTCAAAATATTGGACAGCAACAGTGACACAAAAGCATGACATACGCATAGTGGAAAAGTATTCTGAGGGGTTCACCTTGAGAACTTGTTTAAGAAAAACTATGGAGAAGAGGGTTTCTACAACGAAGAAGAGGTAGATCAAACTGACGAAGAGCATCCAGAGCCCACCAGAATAGAAGAAGGGGAAGCTGAAGAACTGCGCCAAAGCAAGCCAGAAAACTCAAGAACTGTGCGGACTATTGAAGTAAGTAATGCTAATCTTTTTGTTGTCCGAACAGTACTTAGCAGTTAGAGTAGTCAGAACCACCAGAATATTCAGAGTACTGTTACTAGTAGCTTAGAATCTACTCAGACGAGAAGCCTAGTTAGATCTATGGTAGATGAAATGAGACTCCCTATCTTTAGAGGAGATGGATCTGAAGATCCAGATAAACATTGATTTCTGTGTGAATCCATATGGAACATTAAAAGTATCACCGATGAAGCCATCAAGAGAACCCAATTCAACACTATGCTAAGGGACCGCGCACTGATCTGGTACATGAAACTTGTCTAAGGACTGGCACAACCTAAACCCCTAAATGAGATTAAGAATGTGTTGATTGCAGAGTTTAAGAAACCTAAGTCGGAGTCACAATGTATTACAGAACTAAAAGAGATTAAAGAAAGGGTAGCAGAACCTGTTTTGGAGTTCGACCAGAGATTCAAGACCCTAACAGGCCGATAAACTTTTCAGATCCCCAACGAACAGAACAAAGAATGGTTCATCGCTACACGGTTACTACACATAAGAGTCCCTCTGATGCAACAAAAGATTGCATCACAGGCAAAATATTTGGAGATCACCATGAAGCTTGAATCAACACCGATGGGAGAATCTATCTCAGGCATTATCCAGATCATGAGCCAGCTAACTAGTTTGTCTTTACAGGTCGAGGATATGAATAAAGATAAGGGAAAATGAAAAAGGGAAGATATATGGTGTGTAAGATGCAGATCTGAAGGCCATGATAAGGAACATTGTCCCTTATTTCATGAGTACTTGGCCTCAGGGGAGCCAAGCCCCTTGAATCAAGTTAACCTACCCTGGTGCAATGTATGCAGAAATAGGCATCGCCCAGGTGAGTGCTACTACATGAAAAAGTATGTTCATACACCCACAAACTTGTATTATACATTTTGTAAATCAGTGGGGCACGATGATTGAGATTGTAGAGATTATGATCTCATGCATGAAAGGTCAAGAGACATATATAAGATTCAAGGAGAAGTACAACAAGAAGGAAACACTCTGCAGTACAACTCTTCGAGGAGAGGAAACTTCAATTCTCGCGGTGGATAAAGAGGACGAGGATGAGGAGGAGGTATGGGCCGAGGTTGTGGACAATTAATCTATTACAACTATGCACAGCCAAGACATTTAGCAAGGGATTGTCAGAATCCTTTTACAACCTGTAGTTACTATAACTCCTTCGAGCATGTCATAGAGGAATGCCCTGTGATGCTGGCTAAACTTCAGGAAAGATGAGGACCTCAACAAAACCCACAAGTACAACTGATATATGTTGAACCTCGAGGAGAATACCCTAGAGTCGATGTTATCACTTGAGGAGGCACTGCTACAAGAGAAGACAGAGCATCCCAAGGAAAGATTGAAAACGACCACAGAGTCAGGAAAGCTACAGAAAAGACCCCAATGTTCGATGCTAAGAAAGAAAGACAGATATTATAGGAGGCAAGAAAAGATTTCAAAAGAGGTCAAGGATCTTCATCAAAGAGACAACCATAAATCAAAGAATATGGCATGCCTCATGTGTTTCATCCATATGCATTACCAACATAAGGGAAAGAGGTAAGCAAACTCATGGAATTTTTGTGCACTTGTGTTAAGTTGATTCAAGATAAAGGCGTTGTACAAGAATTGCAATATTTAATCAAGAAGTATGAGCTAGGAAAGATAGACCCCTTACTGAATAGGGAAGTGCACCAATTTGGAAAAAGGAGAAGGAAAAATAAATAATTACACTTGAATGCTTAGATAGGAGAGTATGAGATAGACTATGTTGTCCTCGACTTAGGGTCGGAGGTCAATGTCATGACGAAGCAGAATTGGGCATTGATGGGAAAAACGAAGCTTATATATTCCCCTATCAGGCTTCACATGGCTAATCAACAAGATGTTAGCCCATTTGGACGATTAGAGCATGTTCCAGTGGGCATTAATGGAGTAAGAACCTTTGTAGATTTTGAGATAATTGAAATTGTTGATGATAACTTCCCTTACCCTGCATTGTTAGGAATTGATTGGGCCTTCGACAATTCTACTGTTGTTGATCGAAAGAAAAGACACATGACATTTGAGAAAGTTGGCCTTAGGTTCATTGCACCTTTAGATCCAGATGAGGGTCCACAATATACAGAGCCTATCAGAGAAGAAGACCACGCATTTGAATTGGAAAACATCTACAAATTAACAACCAGACAACAGGATTATATCAACCCTATAGCTGATGGGAATATGAGTTGGCGAAGTGACAACACATATTCATCTGACTCAGAAGAAGCAATGGAGAACTAGCATAACTAGATGCACGAAGTATCTACAAGAAGATGTGCTAGGCTAACCAGAGAAGTTCACTGGATTGGCACAACAGTGAGTAATCTACCCATATTTGATGGGTTGAACCCTTTAGAGAACTTCTTATCAGAATTTGAGACAAGTGTACCAACACAACAGAGGATTTTGGCAATGGATGAGGCCATGAAATCCACACCAACAAGATGGTGGGGAACGCACAAGGGAAACATCACAGAATGGACACAATGTCGAACTTTGATGACAACGCGGTTTTTAGCACAAGAAGGAAGTTGTGAAGTAAGATACACAGATTGAAGCTACCTAAAGGACCACGTACATAGCTAGGAAGAGATTTGGAGTGACGTTCCTAGAGAACAATGGGTACACAGATCATCAATATGATGGATACCACCCCGATTAACTAGTACCTTCAAGCATAGATGCACCTCGTCACTTTAGAATGGGAAGGTATGATCCAGAATTTTATAACCACCTTTTTGTTTGAAAGTGAATTTCCTTCAGTAGATCAAGCACTACAGATGGTGAGACAGAAAGTATTTAAGGAGACATCTGGCCTCCCTTTGGAGAAATAAGAGGATGAATGGACTGTGCCCCTCTAGAAACTGCAGATCTGCTACAACATTAATACCGACGAGGACGGTGATCCAAGGAAGGTGAATATCGTAGAAATAGAAGGCCAGAGAGATGTGTAAGGACCAGGAGTGGAACTGCCATTCATTGGACAACTGATAAAGATAAATAAATTCAATATTGGGATAGAGGAGGCACTAAAGCTTGCCAATGTCGGAGATTACTAGGACGTTGCTACCATTGACAAAATCACAGAATTATTGCACGAGTATCAGGACTTAATCCCGACCAAGTTCACTGATATGAAGGGTATCAAAGGACCTATGGGAGAGATGAGAATAACTTTGAAACCAGATGCAAAGCCAGTCAGGAAAAGACCCTACAGACTGAACCCGAAATATAAGGAAAAAGTGAAGATTGAGCTCGACAGAATGTTGGAACCATGGATTATTGAACCTGTCGAGGAGTCAGAGTGGATTAGCCCCATGGTAGTGCAAGATAAGAAGACAGGTGAGATTAGGACTTGCATAGATCTTAGGAATCTAAATGATGCTTGTCTACATGATCCTTTCCCTACACCATTCACATACAAAGTGTTGGATAACATAAGATGCCAAGAAGTATATTATTTTACAGATGGGTTTTTAGGATACCATCAGATCCGCATCGCCAAGGAGGACCGCCATAAGACTAATTTTTCCACAGTGTGGGGATCCTACCAATATAAAATAATTCCATTTGGATTGAATAATTCCCCAGCCATCGTTTCTAGAGTGGTGGTTGAAGCATTCAAATAATTTTTGCATAAGTTTTTAGAAGCATACTTTGATGACAAGACTATTTTTAGTTCGCTGAAAAATCATATTGAATGTCTAAGGCTAATGTTGGATAAATGAAGGCAGTGTCAAATTGCTTTGAACTTGAATAAATCCATATTCTTCTCACCATTTGGATTATTATTAGGTCATATTGTATGCAAGCAAGGATTGTTAGTGGATCCATCCAAGATTGCAATTATAGTTGATTTTCCACCACCTACTTCAGTCAAACAACTACGCACTGCGCTAGGACATACTGGCTATTACAAGAAATTTATCAAAGGATATGCTCAGATTACTGCGCCAATGGAGAAGTTATTAAAGAAAGACTTTCAGTTCGGTTGGACAGAAGAATGCCAGCAGAGCTTCAATACATTGAAACAAAATATGGTAAATGCTCCTATTCTAGTCTTTCCAGAATGGAGCAAGGAATTTAATGTGCATGTTGATGCGTCTTCGATTGCATTAGGAGTAGTACTAGCACAACCTGGAGAAGGGGACATTGATCATCCATTAGCATTTTCCAGCAGGAAGTTGTCCACAGCTGAAGTTAATTACACCACTACAGAGAGAGAGGGACTAGCCATGGTGTATGTGTTGCAAAAATTCCACCACTACTTGTTAGGAGGACACTTTAAAATGTTTACTAATCACTCTGCGCTGAAGTACATAGTCAACAAGCCAGTGTTGGGGGGATGAATTTGCATATGGCTTCTGCTGTTTCAAGAGTATGATTTTGAGATCATAGTTAAGCTAGGAAAAATGAACAAGGGCCCAGACCACCTGTCGAGGTTGGAACATGGCGAAGAACCTACCAGTCTAGAGGATACATTACCGGATGCACAATTGCTTGCCATTAGAAATATTGATGACCACTTCGCAGACCTAGTCCATTTCCTGTCAACAGGAATGGCTCCAAGTGAGTATACAATCTCCCAGAAAAAACAATTAGTGGTGCGCGCTATAGATTTTTCACTAATAGTTGGTCAGCTATATAAAATAGGAACTGATGAGATACTAAGAAGATGCATTATGGAAACAGAGTGCCCGATGATCCTCGCAATAGCTCATGAAGTCATCGCAGGAGGACATTACGCAGGGAAAGCAACTGCGCAGAAGGTTCTAGGAACTGACCTTTGGTGGCCTACATTACACAGAGATGCTAAAGAATATACCAGAGCATGTGATGTATGCCAATGAGTTGGAAAACCATCTCGAAGAGATGAGATGCCATTAGCACCGTAGATGACCCCGCAGGCATTTGCAAAATGGGCCATTGACTTTGTGGGACCTATAAACCCACCAGGAAAGTGCACACGAGAAAGGTATATTATCATTGCGACAGAATACCTGACTAGATGGGTCGAAGCAAGAGCAGTCAAGGATTGTAGTGCAACTACAGTTGCACATTTTATATTTGATGACATAATAACCAGGTTTGGATGCCCTAAGGTCCTTATGAGTGATCAAGGTACACACTTCATCAACAAGACAGTTGCATCCCTGACTGAATAATTTGCAGTCCACCATTAGAAGAGTACACCTTACCATCCACAAGCAAACAGAATGGTTGAAGCATTCAACAAGATCTTGGAGACAACATTGACAAAGATTTGTAGCGTGAACAGGGATGACTGTGATTTAAGAGCACCAATAGTACTCTGGGCTTATAGAACCACTTGCAAGAAATTAACAACACAGACCCCTTTCAAGTTGGTTTATGGTCTTGAAGTTGTTGTCCCGATGGAGTACTTGGTACCAAGCTTAAGAATTGTTGCATTTACAAACATGGATGATACTGGCATTGATCATGAGAGGCTAGCACAGTTAGTCGAACTAGAATAAGACAGATTCATTGTAGGCTTCCATCAGCAAGTTCAGAAGGAACGAGAAAAGGCCTACCACGACAGGCACATCAAGAAGAAGATATTCAGGCAAGGTGATTTAGTACTAGTATATGACAGTAAGTTTATCAAACACCCTGGGAATCTCAGAAGGCATTGGATTGGACCATATGATATCTCCTATGTCACAGAAGGAGGAGCTGCATAGTTGAAGATGTTGAATGGAGAATGGAAAGAAGGATTGGTGAATGGGAGTTGGCTGAAGTTGTACTATGACAACCAGCTGCCTCACAACTTTAGGTAAAAGCATAAGGAAAAGGGTTTAGGTACCAGGTGCAGTTGAAACTAGGTACCAAACACAGAAAATACAGTCCGCACAAGGACAAGAAGGAGGCATAAAGAAGAAAGAAAACGCTGCACTCGCATTCCACAATCGAAGTAAGACAAAAAGAGCAGATCTGAAGTGCCTCGGGATGAGTCACAGGTGAGTGTTGGGGGTCTGTTGGCCCTTGGTTATGAAAGGAAGCAGAGAAGAAGGAAGAAAAGGTAAAAACAAAACTTCGTGGGAGACACGGTGAATGTCACTAGGTCGAAGTGAGCAAAAGAGCAGAAAAGATGGAGCGAAGTGTGGAAAAGCAAGCCGTTGGATGAGGAGATAGAGGATGACAAATCAACAAGGAAGATGGACCGAGGACGACTTAGGAAGTGGAAAAAGACACCATTGGATGCTTTGGAGCACTGCATGAGAAGGAAGGAAAGACAAGTTAGCGAAGTCCAAAAAAAGTGGATCAAGTTGACCTAGGGTTTTAGACACCTAGGGTTTTGGTAATTAGGGTTTTGGTAATTAGGGTTTTGACACCTAGGTTTCGACCTAAGGTTGTCGGTGAGGTATTGTAATGTATAAATAAAGGTCAAGAGGACCTAGGTCGTGGGGGTATGGTATTGTTATTGATTTAGCTCTATTGTTGTGGTGAGAGGTCATTGTATTGGGAGATAGAAGTGTTGAGGGTAAGATCCTTTTGGTATTGTAAGATCTTCAACTGGGTGCGAAGATCATATTCTGCAGCTGGGTGCACAGGAGGGGGGAGAGAAAGAGAGAAGAAGAGAGAGGATCTGTTGGCCAAGAGCAAAGATCTGAATTGTAAGCTTTATCTTAATATATCATAAGCACAGTTCTGTGGATGTAGCCCTAGAGAGAGGGTGAACCACGTATATTTTGTGTTGTGTGAGTGATTGATGCTTGAATCTATGTCATACTGTTATTTGCATTACTATGTTAGATCAAGATCTATAGTTGTGCATAATAGATCTCGTTGATAAGTGATATATGAATACTGTGATTGTTGTTATATAAGATCCACTTGATATTCCCCTGGTTGTAGACATCTCTGTCCTGCAACCCCCTCATCACTGCTTCAGGTGAGACTGCATCTGCTTCGCAGGTGTTTCTGAAAGGGCCAATAGATAGGGCTTGTTGGTGCGCTCTTGGAGTGAACCTTGGGTCTGGCCCTGTGCCAACAATGTACAATAGAGGAGGGCCAACTGCATGTGGTTCATTTATAAACTACAATTACATGGGGCACAATTGTATACAATAATGGTAAATCCAACCCCTGAACCAACCGCAAGTCTACCTCCTGAAGATCTTGTATTTTTCTTCTTCCCACTTAGCTAGTGCAATTCATCCTATTGTGCCAATTGTGAACTTAGGACCAACCAAAAAGATCTTTTAGACTAGAATGAATGACACCTCCCATAATTTCCATGTTTAGTAAAACTAGGGGATGGTGAGAAGAAATTAACTATATTGTTGGGCTTGATATATGATCACTTTTATGACGATTATTATACACTTTTGTTGCATGTACATATGTGTTTTTCATATTTTAAAGGAGCTTTTTGAAGAATTTCATGATAAAACGGTATGATCGACACTAGGTACGTGTAATTCATGTTTAATGATTATATTAAGTGTAATTCATCATGTTTTATGATTACCAAGATCTAATTCACGTTTTTCTGGTGTTACAGAGAAAAAATGCACCACGTTTCTGCTTCTAGCACTTGATCTGAAACTCCTTCCAGTATTCGTTCTGGCACTTGATTCGACACTCTGTCTAGCACTGCGTATTGTACAAAAATGGAGGGTGACTTGGTTGTTATGGTATTGGCGGCCAGTGATGGGTGAATCAGGAACGTGGGTTTTTTTCATGCTTGCCCCCTCCAGCTACTGAGCTTCTAACAACTCAGTTTTAGTTGTTCGAGAGGGCAATTATTGGCTCGCTCTATTTTATCAGTTAGGGCATCATTTATTATAATTTGCCGAATTTAGAAGTGGTTCGACCCTCTCGTGGTTGACCACTTGGTCTGTAAGAATATAAATACCACTAGGATGGTCAGATGATTGTTAACTGAGTAGAAGAACCAGTGTATTGGAGACAAACTCATTCTTAATCTGTTTTTCTATTTTATATTGCCAAATTATATAAGAAATTCATTTTTGAGTTTTTATGGTGAATTCATCTTGCTAAGCTCATGGTGTGATTTTAGGAAGTGACTACGATTTGCTGAGGGGGGGCACCAACAGTTTGGTAACTGTCTTCGTGTTTTTTTATGCATTTCATAATTTAATTGTTCTCTTTATTTTTTGTACATGCATTTTTATTTTGTTAATTAGTTTGTTGTAGTTTAGTTCTTTTGATTCTCTTTTGCATGTTAGAATGATGAGATGTTTTAACATGTATTGATCTTGTAGATTAGGAACGGACTTGCAAGCCCCTAGACTAACCCCATGCGCAATTAGATGTTAGATTATGCTTTGATTTATGATTTTATATTCAAGTTTAAAACAAAGTTTTAATTAGAATAGAACAAAGTTTTTATTTGGGTCCTCTTCAACATGGATTTAATGGATGGATAGAGTTAATTCCAGCTTTTAATTATAGCTTGCTTATCTCAATTTTATATAGATCTTGTTTAATTAGTTGTTGGTTAATGTAGATTGTTAGTTTACTTTTCAATATCATAGTTTAATTTATGTTCTTAATAATTTTTCTTATTGCAGTTTGAATTGTTAGAATCGATGTAGCATAGTTTCATTTATGTAATTTCCTTTCCTAGAATTAAATTGCAATTCTATTTCTTAGTTAATGGTTGAATCTAGTTTTTCTTATGTAGTATAGAAGTATAATGATGATCTCGTTATGTTGTTGATGGTTAATACATGAATATGCAGGGTATCTAACATTGTTTTGTCATGGCTAAATTCTCATTGGATTG
>SNQJ01S0245158.1:0-13355 GCA_010110895.2 Picea sitchensis
GTGGGCAGTGAGCGTGGGAGATTCCTGGGAGAGCATTCTTCCTGGTGGTTGTGTATGACTGAATTCCCTGTAACCTCAGCCTGAGTCTGGATTCCTTGCCCTGGGGTGGAGCTCAGTCCTAGCTCGGGGATGACCCACTATTGAGTTGAGGAGCAGTGCGGTTATGTATGACATTATGATGTTGTTGACATTTGACTATAAATACATGACATTTTAGAGCACATCTCATTTTAATGAAAATGGATTGCACTTTGGTTTTGTTTTATAAATACATGACATTTTATAGCGCCTCTCCTTTTAATGGAAATGGATGACATTTTGGTTTTGTTTTAGAAAATATGTTTCTTATGGACATTATTAATTTTATACTCTTATAATATATATTTTTATGTATCTAAAATTAAGTTTATGATTTAATGCAATTATTATTGTCATGCATTTAAATTTAAGTTTATGATTTAATGTAATTATTATTGTTGGTGGTCTATTCTAATGGGTTCTTTTAAGAATATGCATATAAATGTTATAGTTGTGTAGTGTATAAGGTATGAATGTTAAATAAGAGAGTTTTAGTTTTAAAAGTTTAAAGATAGATTTTTAATTAAGAAGATGGACCTATCATAGGTGTAGCTAAACTCAAATTCAAATTTTATTGATTATTTGATGTAGTGATTGAATTCCTACCATATATCCTATTTGTCACATATTTGACATGCATGGAGAGAGATTTTGTTGTTAAATAAGTGGTGATAATATGTGTATGATACCAATTATGTTTTATGTAATTTATCTTAATAAAATGGGTAAACATTAACCCAATTCATGCATCCCAATTCATGCATGATTGAGGATTAATGAAAATAACACCATGACCTTTTCATATATTCAAATCTTTGAGCCTTAATTTCAATTGGTAAATTTTATGTGTCCAAATTAAATTAAATGTGTAAATGGAACCATTGTATTATAACATGGTATGTGGTGTGGATATGTAGGATCCCCCCTCCATCAACTTTAAAAGTCCAACTTAGTGTGCTACCTAAAATAAAGACTCATGTTTCCACATAGCATTGTTGATCAATAAGTAAGTGAAATCTCTCTCAATGTCTCTGCTTTATCAATTAAATTTCCTTTGATCTTATCTTAGTTAATTGTGAATGTGAAACTCCATTCATTAACTTCTTTGAAAGAATTCAATATTGATGTAGATAAAACATGATATTTGACTGATAAAAATCACTCAAGTTGGATCATCCCATGCATCCCATGTTATAAAAGAATGTGATAATATAGACCCGCGAATAAAAAAAACTCTCTTAGCCTATTTTATTATGTAACTTACAAGGTTGCATTAGGAATCCACAATATGGCTTCTTACATCCTAACTAGAAAATGTAATGAGAGTTTATAATATAGCATCTACTAGTGAGTCAATAGGCTTTAGACATTATTCCTTACATGGGGAATAACCTCTATGTACTCAACATTACAAATGCTAGAACTATTGAATGGATAGGATTATGTAATGAAATCCTTAAATTAACAAATAACACCAATTTCATTAATTTTGAATGTGTCAATATTGGATTTCAAAATTGACAAAAGGAATTTGATATTTGCATTTTCTGAATCTGATTTTGCACTTCAAAAACCCTAATTTCAGAAATATTGATTCCAAAAAAGAAAATATTGAATTAATTTTTTAATTTTGGAATATGATATTGGCACATTTGGAACCAAATTTTGCACTTTAGAAACCCAATTTCACACTTATTTTTCAATTACATTAAATATATATAATTCATAGATTTTAGAATTGGTTACACATCATCTACAAGCACTTGTCATTCATGTATTCATAATTGTATGTATTTGTGATAATATAGATTTTTTCATCATCGAGTAGTTCACTTTCCTTGGATTCGTCCACAAGAATTATGTTTTTACAATAATAAATATCATTAAAATGAGCACAATTCAATAATTTAATTTGTTATTATTGTGTTTTTCGTATCTTCCACTATAAATCTAACAAAAAAACATTTCAACATAGTAAAAACTAACAAGTACATAGCATTCATATGTATTAATTGGAGTTGCAAATAAATACCTATAAAATATTTCATTGATTAATTTTTGTGTAGATGTCAATACTATAAAAAGAAAATAAAAGTACTATTGAATTTATTTTTTATTTTTATTTTTTTGGAAAACAATCGAGTAATTTTGTTAAAGGTAACAAAATTACAGAAGTAGATATTGGTACGTATTTAGGACTTCCTCAAAATGCCTTTACATGAGTAGATAGACATCCATTCTAAAATTTTCTCCTTTGGAGATTACATTTAGATAAGCAAGTTGTTTTGTCTTTAAAGAAAAACTATAGGTAGACTTAGTGTTACGAGGAAAATGCTACGTATGACTGTAGAAATTGACTCAATTCCAGCATATGCTATATAAACTAATGTGCAAGGGAGGTAAGAAAGAGGCCTACCGCATCCAAACGTTTGATGAAGTCCATCGTTGAGCACTTCGACCCAAAGCTTTATACCTGCAACAAGTTCTCAACAACAAGCAGAGCAAGCATATAGTGATAATATAACATGTTAGCACATTAGATAGCATAATCCATTAATATACAAAACAAACATGCCCATGGATCATAATACATATATTTGCAAGATATCAATTGGACGGGAAAGGAGTATTTCTATTAATAAATGATCAGCAGAAGTGAAAATATTACATACTTCCATGTCGACATGGTTCAGAACCAAGAAACATAGTTCCTTCCAACTGGGCCTCCACCACTTCAATCCTCCACCAAAGGCAAGCTCATATGAGGGAGACAAAGAGGTTTTCCATCAATAAGGGAAGATCTTGGGGGATGAACACTGTGTTCAGACTTAAAGGACAAAGGAATGCAGACTCAATATGAAGTAAATAATTTCTCCAGAGTAACTTTGCTCTCAAAGTTGAATTCTCTCTCTCTTTCCATAGCTCGGAATTGACTTCTTTATAGCCTTTAAAATGCAACTGAAGGGCCGAGTCAGAATGTTTCCAGTATATGGAAGGCCAAGGATCAGAGATCTCCTTTCATGACATGGAAACCCGACATTTCATTTTGATTTTCTGGTACAAATCTCGATGTACGCGGGTTGTAGTGGAGCAGCCAACGTATATGTTTGTTGTATAGCTTGCAAGGTGCATATAAGTGGAAAAATATTTATATTTGTCTCTGGATTTATCAATCGGGGAAAGTAAGTCTGCATGGGGGAATGGAATAAGGCCCTCTTTGCAAGATTGCAAAGGGTGAGGCAAATCTTGCTTTAACAGATGCCCCTTAATGTGTGAGGTCAGAGGAGAATCTATGATGGACAAAATACATTATAAATAACCCAGAAGTGGAGTGGTAGATAACCAGCTAGACGAAATCAATTGCTCATTACATTCTGTACTGACTTTGCATACATGGCTACCAAAAATACATTGCAAATCCATGTGAAAATATACCAAAAAAGTGTATGTGGCCATGAATAGGCAAATACAAATGTGGTTACATGCCAAAGGTTTTCATAGTCATGAAAAAGGCCCAATAGAACCAGTCTTAAAAAATTAAACTGAGGATATCTGTATACCATGGAGTACAATCTGATCTCCCATGATCACTGAAGTCGTATAGGTACTAGTCCAAATGAAAAGGAAGCAATAGCTAAATAAAGTTGTGGCCACATAGTGATGTCTTCAATTCTTCTACACAATCCGCCAAAGGTGCAAGTCTACATCATGTGAATAAAAGAGTTGAGGTCGAACACAATGAGACATTGTTTGATTACCGGTCATTGATGTATACTGTTAACAAACACAAGACAACCTACCGATAATGAAAGTAGGTATCAAGGCACCGAGTACATTCTTGTAAGTGTGAATAGAGGAGTTAGTGTCGAACACCTGAAGAATCCATCGATCAAGAGACATCGATGTATTCCCAACTGTCAAAGGCGAGAGAGCCTGCTACTAATGACTGCAAGCCTCAAGGTACTCATATGACTCTAGGTCTTGTTTCCAGAATAAATGGGTTGAATTCAATCGAAAGATACCCACTGAAAGGAGAGAATTAAATCATCTATCATCAGTCAACACGAGGGACAAATGAGGAGCTTCATGATTTGGTGGAAATAGGATGAAGAACAAGTTTCACGAACCAATGACCTGGTGCGTCTTTCGCGTGTTCCAAGTGCAAGAGGTACACAAAAAAGACCCTCTGAATAGCAACCAATGATGAAAAACTGTTGAAAAAGGCGAGGATACCACCAATAAGGCTAATGGCATCCAAGACACTGCATGAATCCCAATGTGTGAATATATTTCTTATCATTGAACACAAGGGAAACCACCCAGTCAACGACCAATGATGAAATGTCGACTGTTAGGTTCAAGGTTACCTACCAATGATGGAATTAGGGCTAGGGTGCATGATAGGACTAAAGTATCATGTGATTCTGAGATAAACTAAGGGTATGGCTGGCATGAAAAGTCAAGAGTTCTGAGGAGTGGCCGACACAAGTTGAAATACTTCCTTTGAACAAGAGCATGAGACATGTGGAGGACTCTGGTAGCATAGACCCAATGATAAAATCATGAGATGCAGGAGGCATCGATGAAGTTCTATGTAGGGACTAGAAGAGTAACCAGTCAATAGAGAAGACTTTGTAATGATCTCATCTTCCTAAGGCCATGTTAAACCCAAAATCATGATGAATAGACTCAAATAACTTTGTGCTTTGTTCAAAGGCGACACGGCTGTTGCCGATATAAGATAATACTCCCTTCCCTCCCGTCTTTTTTTTGTTTTTTCATAACAAACGAATACTATGATACAGAGGAGGAAACGAGTGTCGCAAGTAAGCAAAAGTAGTTCCAGTAGTGGAACATACCTATGCTCAATGTAGGGAAGTGAATGTGGGAGATGGGCACTCGAGGGAATGTTCCCTTCTAGGTATAGAGTGTTAAATTGTGAAGGATATAAACAAGGCTCTTCTTGGTTGAGGATGCAAAACTACTGAGGCAAACGGTTTATAACGCAAAGTGAGAACCAACTATAGGCTCAATACTACAAGCAAGGGCATGAGATGCAATCACAACTTAACACCAAAAAATGTCATTTTTTATGTCTTTTATTCTACTTGGTGTGAAAAAAGGATAAACTTGTGCCAAGTAGACGTCTCTTCAAAATCAATTTACAAATGTGAAAAATACAAGTTCACTCGACGATATTTTCACTTTTTGATAATGAGTCGGAAAAGAGATTAACTAAGACTCATGCTCTTTCAAATACAATTTAACGAGTGTGAAAGGGACAAATCACTCGGTAATGTTTTCTCTTTTTAGACGAGTTGGAAAAGAGCTTAACTAAGACTCATTATATTGTTCTAATCAATATGTAATGGGGGAGGCCAAGGCTCCCGTACCGGCCTTCTCTGGAATGTCAGTATTTTACGAATAGCTGACATAAGCTTGGGAAAACCCAAAGCTCTCCAAGTCGAGGAGGATAAAGCACTAACTTAGTAGATAGTCTCTTTGATAGATCGAATAATGTCTCTTACTGGAAAATACATAGGCAGGGGTATTGGATACCCCACATAATTATCCCAGTCGAAATTGATCTCCTCAAAACCAGGAGGAAGAGGATTTGGTGAAAGAACAACTCTCTCTAAATCAAAAGGTTTAGGATCATGAATATTGATGACGTGGTTGAAGGATGCATCACCCTCCACAAAGAGAGTGGGATTGACCAAATATTTCACGGGTACGACCACTTATTCAATTCTCAGTTGAAGAGGATGCAGGATAACAGGGATAAGGGATACATCACCCTTGAGAATGGGGATTTGATCAAGAAAGGATTGCGACGGATTTACTTCCATGTCAATTGGAGGAACAAGGTGCAAGGAAACCACAGACGCATCAGAATCTGAAGGACCCTTAGGTGAGCTCCACGCTTCTGGTATCCCAGGCGTGGATGGACATAAACGAGTAAGATGACTTCCTTCACAAGTCCTGCAAAGGAATTTACGCTTACGTCTGAGGTGTATGGACTTCTTAATGCCCCCAGTGTTGTTCAAGATGGTCATCGACATACTATCAACGTGATAGGAAAAGGTGGGGGATTCATCTCCTATATGGTACTCAAAAGTCGGAGATGTGGTATTGGTATAACTTGTGGCAACTAAAGTGGTGCCCCCAGCGTGACTAGAAGCGGTCGGGTATGGTTTGTCAACATAACCTGTAGAAGTTGTTGACCCATCTCCAACATGATTGGTAGAGGTTGGTGATGGATCTCTAGTATGACTGACAATGACTAGACTAGCGGTGAATTGCGGCATTTAATGCCAAGGTCCAGGGAAAGATTGACTTTGAAATATTGCAGGCCAGGAAGGGTCCTGGTTTACCCCCTATCCCTGTCCAGAAAGGTAGTATCCTTCATTTAATTGATTCAGAGAAGTTTGAACATGCATCATCACCGAAGTCTGTGAAGAGACAAAAGTATGATAAGGATTATCCGAGTGAGGATATATGTTTCCCCCTTGTGAAGGGGACCTGTGAAGCGGGTAGCCCGAACCGTAAAACTGATTCTCCCTGTATGAAACACCAGGGGATACATGAGGAATCGCCATGTAAAAAGTGCTTGAAGGAACTGACATGGCGGATGGAGGATACATGGATGGAGTTTAGTATGTAGAATAAGCACTCATCTGAGTATTGGCTCCTGAAAGAGCATAACTAGGATTGGATCCGTAAGAGGGGAATTTCCAACCTCCCGTCGTGAAAGCGGGTTGAGGGACATGGCTCATATCAAACGAAGATGTAGGCATCAAGGCCATGGTGCCCCCAGATCCAATGCTAGGATTCATATAATTGGACCAGGGAGAGGATTGCAAGGGTGAAGGCATATCAACAGGAGAATGACTAGAGACCCAAGGTGTGGACTGAGTACCAAATTTCTGCATACCATTATAAGAAACATGAGGATTCATCCCCATGAACTGGGTGGGAATCATGGGGTAAGCAGCAGTAAACGAGGGAGCCAAAGGGACTCCACCATCCATAATGAGGACTTAATAAAGACTCTTAAGGCCAAMTAGTAATGAAAAAGCACACCAAAAGTCAAACGACCAATATGCATGCAAACGAGGTAAAGTGGTTGAGTGGCCTCCCTCCCTAAAGAATGTATGTCTTGCGCAAGAGGGGCCTGAGACTCCCCGCTAAATATCGGAGGTAAAAAAAATAGTTATAGGGGCCCTCGTGGGCTTAACAATTAGTCGGTCAGATCCCCCCGGAGAGGTAATCCTCCATAAAGTTTGTGTGTTGTCTGACCCCTATCTGACCCAAGGTACTTGCAGAATAACCCCTGCAAGTAACCTATGAGATACCTAAGTCAAGTAACTAATAAACCACTGTATAACCGATGCACAGAAGAGAAGTCGTAAGTCCGAATCACCGTATGGGTAGGGTAGAAAAGCTCGAAACCTTGAAATATCTTTGACGCTAGGCGAGTATCAAGGGGATATCCCTTCCTCCAACTTCCACAAAAATATCTCTGACGCTAGGCGAGTATCAGGGGGATATCCCTTCAACCAACTTTGTGTGACCTTGTGATTAACTCCGGTGTGAGCGGAGCCTCCTGATCTTACCAATTATACAATGGACTTCTCAACTCCCTTTCTCAGACACATATGTTGATTTAATTGCCTTGGAGAAGTTTACTCACAAAAATCCTATTCCAAGGCACTAAATTCTAGGCTAGTTTATGCACCCTAGAAAATAAAATCGTTACTAATAAATTTTAAATTATAGCGTTGATTTTATGGCTGTGATTACTCAAAAAGGTATGGTGATGAAACTCATGGTGTTATGACTCTTCAAGAAAGTAAATATGAAAATAATGCAAATTCCTAACTTTAACTTTTAATGTATGATATGCTCCTAAAAACGATGAGATTTTCAAATTCAACTCTGCGATTCAGAAGTAAAAATGAAATCTTTCACTGTATGCACTAAGCTAATGATAAAAATTCAAAAGACAAAAAATGCCAAGCAATGCAAAATGCCTATTTTTTTTGTATTTTCAATATTGAAATTGAAAATGCATGGACTGAAAAGTAACTTGATATAAAACCCTACTGCATGTAAAAGAGAAATAACTCAAGCAAGAAATCAAGCAATGAAACACCCAGCCCAATGTACAAGGACAATAAAAATGAAAATATGAAGAGAAAAACTCCGCCCAAAAATTCAACCAAAAGAAGGTTTCTTGTCATCCCACAGGCACTCAATAGGCACTATAGGGACCTAAGAAGGCTCAACAAGAATCAAATCCCACCCAACAAACACCAAACCAAGAAAACATGAAAGGAAGAAAGTTGTACACGATTGTTTGGGCAAATAGAGCATATATATGTAGCTTACAGTGAGACAACCTGTGTGTATATGCGATTGTCAAGAAAAAAGGCACGTATATGCTTTGAAACAAGGCCATGCAAGGGAGAAAGGATGAAAACTCATACCGAAAGTGAACAGGAGCTGTCAAGAAATGATACGACAAGAACCACAATAGAAACGAGAGCAATCTAAGTAGAAAAGTGCTTCAAACCCTAAGAAAGAAGACCCATCCCCAGTGTGGTCCCCAATTTTGTTACAAGGAAAATCTCTCTATGGCTAGGGTGAACCACAATAGACATGTATGACTGTAGAAATCAACTCAATTCCATCATATGTTATATAAACTAATGTGCAAGGGAGGTAATAAAGAGGCCTACCTCGTCCAAACATTTGATGATGTCCATCGTTGAGCACTTCAATCCAAATCTTTATACCTGCAACAAGTTCTCAACAAACAAGCAGAGAAAGCATATAGTGATAATATAACAGGTTAGCACATTAGATATAATAATCAATTAATATACAAAACAAGCATGCCCATGGATCATAATACATATATTTGCAAGATATCAATTGGACGAGAAATGAGTATTTATATTAATAAATGATCAGTAGAAGTGAAAATATTACAGACTTCTGTGTCGGCACAGTTCAGAACCAAGAAACCAAGTTCCTTCCAACTGGGCCTCCACCACCTCAATCCTCCACCAAAGGCAAGCTCATATAAGGGAGACAAAGAGGTTCTCCATCAATAAGGGAAGAAATTGGGGGTTGAACACTGTGTTCAGACTTAAAGGACAAAGGGATGCAAACTCAATATGAAGTAAATAATTTCTCTAGAGTAACTTTGATCTCAAAGTTGAATTCTCTCTCTCTTTCCATAACTCGTAATTGGATTTTTTTATAGCCTTCAAAATGAAACTGAAGGGTTGAGTCAGAACGTTTCCAGTATATGGAAGGCCAAGGATCAAAGATCTCTTGTCGTGACATGGAAACCCAACATTTAATTTTGATTTTCTATCACAAATCTCGATCTACGCGGGCTTTGGTGGAGCAACCAACGTATATGCTTGTTGTATATCTTGCAAGGTGCGTATAAGTGGAAAAATATTCATTTTTGTCTCTGGATTTATCAATTAGGGAAAGTAATTCTGCATGGGGGAATGGAATAAGGCTCTCTCTGCAAGATTGCATAGGGTGAGGCAAATCTTGCTTTAACACTTAGTTCCAAATACTTATGATCTATGATCAGTGGAGAGAGAAAAGATTTGATGCATATACCCAAACTTTCCAGCAACAACCAAGTTTAAGAAGCCATACAACTAGATCATTTATTTAAGAACTATGAAACAATTCAAAAGTTAAATCCATGATTCATGAAAATGAGAAGAGAAATGTCCTTGATTGGATTCAAAGACCTCCTAAGTTCCTTCTTGCAACTCCAATCCTTGCTTGGATAACTTGTCGGATTTATCATTTTTGCCTCTATAAACATGAGCAAATGAGATATGAGAGAAGGTTGATTGAAAATTCTTAATGTCCTAAGATAATGGTTGAAGTAAGAAGTTTCTCGTCACATAGTCTCCTTTCATCCATTGAATAACTAGAAGGGAATCTCCAAATATTTGAACATGAGTGATCTCCTTTTCAAGAGTTAGAATGAAAACTAGCTTGAGAGCCATGACCTCAGTATAATTATTTGTGGCAAGACCAGTCCCATATCTGAAATAAATAGTATGGTAAGACGAAAGAAAAACAATTCCCCCCAGCCCCTCCTTGGTGAGGATCCACCAAATGAAGCCCATGGATGCTTCATTTATAAGTGGCATTGAAACTTGAGAGTGGGTAGGGATTGCATAAAATTGAGGGAAAATACCAATTATACTAAGACTTTGAGTAGCACACATGAGGGGTAAGGGTGTCCTTTCCTTTGAATAGTTTAGTCTTTCTATCCAGCCAAATATCCTAGGACAAGGTGAGGGGAAGTGCTTTGAAGGATTTTGCGTCCTTTCTTTTCACCCATTGCCTTAAGGCTTCTTCTATTGTGTCCCCTATCTAGGATTTACGGAGTCCAATTAGTCCTTCTATTTATTTCCAAACTTGTTTTGAAAAGGGAAAAGAAATAGTTAGATGGAAATTTGATTCAAGATCTGCTTCACAAAGGCAACATCTTTCGGGATCTTCAAAGATTATTTTTGTAAATTGTCCCAGGTGAGAGCCCTATTATTGAGGAGAATCCACCTATTTTTTTTTTCTTCACAAGGAATTTGAATTTCCAAATAAATTTCCATCGCCAGAGTAGTGGTTGGTCGTTGTTCCATAGCTAGCGCTTTGTCTCTAATCTTGGCATAGTATCTCGAAGAATGGTTTAGAGACTAGAGAAGTTCATACTCATCATAATTTAGGATAATATTGCATCTCCTGATATATGTAATGTATTATTTCCAACTCTTATAATATTCTTCACTAAGTTCCATATCTCTCCACAAGATCCAATGTTGGTGTCGAAAGTTCATGGCCCCCCCACGAGTGATGTCACAAAAGGTGGAAACTCATTTGTCTTTGAGATATTGAATGAGGGGAATTGGAAATATATGATATTTCTTGCTTCCAATCCAAGGATCAAGTCCAATCAACTCCCTATCTCCTTTTCCAACCTTCCATATTAGCTAGTTCCCTATTAGGTGGAAAATTGTGATAGTGGTTTTCCATATTATCAAGGATTTTGGCGTCTTCTTGTTTGGAGAACATATCCAATCCTCTATGGAAGAGGAGGGTAGGTATTTTTATTTAATAGTTTGGGCCCAAAGTATTGTTCCTTGCATGAGGTGCCATACATTTTTGGTAGGTAATGATTTTTAGAAGAGGAACAAATGTTTTAGCCCCCAACCACCTTGACATTTTGGTATAGAAATTTTTTCTAGGAAACCAAAGCCATTCCTTTTTTTTTCTGAAGACCCTAACCAAATGAAATGATAGAAAATTTGTCTGATCCTATCTAAGATTCGTTTTGGTATCCAAGTGAGGGACATCCAATAAACTAGAATGGCCTATAAAATAGATTTTACTGAGACTAAGCACCCACCATGAGAAATCCATCTGGTACATCAGAGCTTTAATTTTTTCTCAATATTGTCTATGAGCCACTACCAATAAACCTTGAGATAAAGATTGGATTTTAGATGAAATCCATCACATAAAGAGAATAAAGAGATATTATGTCATCACTAAGTGAGTCACATATGTAAGCAAAACAAGAGTAGACCATACATTGCAACATTGAGTTGGGTAGGTATATATGATTACCAATGTGCAAAATCCATACTTTACAAAACTAATGGAACATTAGTTGAGGAATATATACTTTAGTGGTAGATATTTATTCTATCTTGAGTAATGTCCCAATAGCATTGGTTTGTGTGAGATATATACTACTTTTAGGCATAGTTTATCCCTTGTTGCTTTATAGTCTTAGCTCGGGGTATCAATAGGGAGTGCCTACAACTGAAAGGAAAATTACTCTGATGCAATTTATAAGTTGTTATCATTTTATTATCTAGAACCTTTCAACGGAGCAAAAGAAAGAATATAATTACTTTGATGAAATTTGGATTCTCAAGAAACTTTCAACATAGAAAATATATATAAGAGAATGAAGTTTTATGGAACTTTGTGCATTTTATGCTATAAAATACTTGTAGCTCTTGGAAAAATGTTCACTGCATTGACATCCAGTGAGGTAGGTGCTAAGAAAGTATTCTAATTTCTTCAAAAGTAAAGTGATTTGATCTTTGGGATGTCATACTCTTTTAACTTTCTCAACATTTATGAGCATAAGTCCAAGCGATGCCACATCTCCAAATTTGTTATCTCTAGCAAGAGATAAAGCTTCAATTTGAAAATGAGATGGGAGGGTTTTTATAAACAAAATATATGGTGGACAACTGAGATGGAAAGGATTAAGGATTAGTGAATAACTCTCACACATGCAAACTACCAATCCTAAATAGGAAAAATATGACAATTGGAAAGTTGTTTTAACAAAGGCAGTGACAAGTGTAGTATTAAATCTTATCCCAACTAAACTTATTAAATTGCTCCATAAAGTCAATATAAAATTGTATACTTACCTTGTCAATCCCACTACAAATGACCCCATCCTTCATTTTACTTTTTGAATTTAGTTACATAAAGAAAGATAAGAAGTTAGTACTCAAGTAAGGATAAAAGACAACATTGGAGACGAAGAAAGGGGGGGGGGGTTATTGTAGCAGAGAGGTAGAAAGTGTTGAGATCCCATAGGGACACTATTTTGTAGTATACTAAGGAACCAACTAGAGGATTTATCACTTTCATTGCAAATTTTACTATTCTTTCTCACTTTATCTATTCTTCTTTGGTTAATAAAAAAAACTTTTCTTTCATGAGTGACTATGATTTCTTGTATGATTTTGTTTCAGTAATAAAAGTTTATATTACAGACTTGTTCTGCATATTTTCTTTACAACTTTCTCTAAATATTATGTTAAGCATAACCAGTGAAATACATGTTATTCTTTGTTTATTATATTGATTCATTTTTCAAGGTTTCGAGTGGGAATATTTTATTTAAAATCTTTACAATGGGCTCAACCTACATGATTGTCTGTTAGTAATAAAGAACTTCGTAATCAAAAATCAAGATTTTGCAAGGGTTTATGGTTACTACTGAACTGTTGGATTTGGGTAAAGATTGTCAATATATTTTCGTGTATGTTATTGACCTCACCTAAATACCCAATAAATTTTCTAAGTTATTATCTGAAATACTAGTGACTTCCACTTTCAATATTATTTCTGATATATTTTGTTATTCCTCAGTGCCAAGGATTGTCATGCCATTTCCATTAGCACTTGAGACTTTTCTTTTGCAT